>APFE030816653.1:0-50060 GCA_000404065.3 Pinus taeda
AACTTTAGAAGGAGTGAAAACAAACCCTAGACCTAATGCCTAGTGACCAAATTTTGCTTGAAGACTCTTTGAAAAGACAAAATTTGACCTTAACACTCTGAAACCACTTTGTAAGAGCATATTTGATCACTGGAGGAAGGTTGGAAAGACTGACACTAACAGTACCTAGCACCATAGGTTAGGTGTGCTAACCTGGATAATGGTACTGAGTGGATGCTATGATTGTTATAGGTCAAGTGTGTTGACTTGGATGATTATGACGCTGATAGTATGATTTGTAAAACCTTATTGTCAAAGAAAATTTTCAACAAAGAGGTACATCTAAGGAAGTCAAGGTGAGTATCTCCCTAGCTAAGAGGGAGTGTTTGTTTTTGGGTAGCTACGAGAGGTATTCCCCAGCTACATAAGTTAAAATCAAAAGAAAGAAAAATTAATTTTGATTTAAAATTTAATTTGATTTAAAATTAAAAGAATGAAATTAAAGTTAATTTGAAATTTAATTTACAAAGGGATGTGTCTTTTTAGGGCAACCTAATATCACTATAAAAATACACTTTATACAACCATAACAAAAACATCACTCACATATTCTTCTCTCTCTTTCTCATACGTGGAAGCAAATCTAAGGAAGAGGCCAAAGTTTTCTAAGAAGTTGAAATTTTTGTGTGTAATTACTTAATGATGTTCATATATCATTGGAAGTAATTACCAGATGCAAAAATCCGTGCTTGTCTATTTAGCACTAGAAAATCAACATAAATATGATAAAATTGTGCTTAAAATATGAAATCTATTTTATGAGGGTTATTTTCCTATGAATTTTGGATTTATTAAGTTATTGATTTCCTGCATGCGATATATAAGATGTAGAAAATAAAGAACATACAAAAATACAATTACCCACAAACATAATAACACAAGTTATGATCTAGGAAACATTTATGGGAGAAAGGATAGCTGGAAGTTGAGGCTACTCTGCTCTCTCTTTCTTTGAATGGAAATGGATGCAAGTGAAAAGGAGTGAGGCCTATGGCCTATGGTCTACTACAAAACAAAAATCCTCTCTGTTTTCTCTCTCTCTATCCACTCTTAGCTACTTTACTCATCTATGGAACAAATTGCACTGGAATAGAATGAAACCCCTTTTCCTCCTAGTGGCCAACTTATAACACAACCCGGTAACCTACTAACGGCTAAGTTTGACTCCTTCAACTCTTAAATAGAGTTACAATGTTGACCCTTGTAGAGTCTTCTTCATCATGATCACATGGCTAGCCCCTTTTCTATTTATAATGGGTAATGACACGACATTCTCTCGAATCATGGTGGTCAAATAGGAAGATCAACTTCTGGGTGGCATAACTTTTGCATATGGACTTCATTTGAGGTATTTCTTGAATAATGGGTGACGACGTGGCATTCTCTCAAGTCATGGTGGTCAAAATAGGAAGATCAACTTTTGGGTGGCATAACATTTGCATACAGACTCCATTTGAGGTCTTTCTTGCATCTTTGGAAAGGTATCTAAGTGTAGAATAACGCTAGGAGGGTGTGGTCCTTAAGTGGCAAGGTTTTACCCTCCGAGAAAACATCGTTTAATGCCTCAAGCTACTTCTAGAAGGTTTCAGACCCCAATTCACCAAACTAGGATCCACTGATAAAAATGGTTTTGTGAGTTGATTCCTCTAATTTTTCCACTCTCAAAGCAACAAATGGATGACAAATAATATAATGATCCAATCTAGATCAGAAGATGCCACTATGTTGTACTAGGTATGTAATTTTATCGTCCTTGAGTGCTATGATGTGAAGAAGGAGCAGTCATGGGACTTGAGTTACACCTTTCCTCGACCTAATTTTACTACCCCTCTTGTGCACCTTTTTCTTTAATAGCAATAGCTTAAGTTACAAGATTTACTTCATATCAGACCCCTTTAAAGATGAAGCATTCCATTTCACAATCTGGTTGGGACATTCAAAGTTCCTTTCATTTAGATAGATCATGATAAGCCAGGAACTGGGCGAGTGTTAATTGGGGGTTGGGGGGGGGAAGGTGGGGTAGAGCTCAAGATAGGATTTTGTCCACATAATTTCATATGTCCCAATGAATATTTTGCATTTTAACATAGTGGCTTATGCTTTTCTCCTTTTTCTATTGTAGCAACCTCCTAGGACTTATTTTTTGGCCCCTACTTTTGATAAAGAACATAGGGAACTGATACTGGGGACAAAAAGCAATTAACCCAAGGAAGGAACATGGATAAGGGAAGAGCGAAAGGTTTTCAGTATGGATTACCATGAATGAGAAACATCAATCACTGCCTCATATTCGTGCCCCTCTTATACAGTGAAAGAAAAGGCCTAAAGGAGGGTCACATTATACTAGGTGTAGGTGATAACTGCCAAGGCGAAGTAAGGAAACAAGTGTATAGTCAAAAGCGGTCAATCATCTATTTTAACTGGTGCTCCATACTAGAATATCTTTAAACGTTAAATGAAAGTACATGAATACAAAAATGGTTATTGTAGCTTACATTTGGAAACTCACCTTCATCTGATAGACGTGTTACTTGTAACCAAATACTAACTTGAGAGCATATGAGAGGGATTTGAGGTTGGCTATTTGTGATCATGGTGGGACTGCGGACTAGCAAGTTGGATCAAAGGAGAAAAAAATTCTTCTCGTGGTTACTGTTAAATATTGTAGCTCAGACATGTGTTCTAGCCTTCAAAGATGTCACGAAGGGTAGGAACACAAAGAAATTGATTATGTCCAAGCCCATGTAATTTTTTCTAAGTTTCACCTAAGGAAAATATCTTAATTAAGTCAATTAGTGATTTTTAAATATTTCCTAAGCTAAAACTTATGGAAAGTGGTTAATTAATTGACATTAGTTGAGATAAGATCGATTTACCTCTAGAAACTTCAAGAAAGTTTCTAAGTTGATATTAGCCATCGATTTGATCAAATTAACTTCTAATATAGGCCATTCATTTGTGAATGAGAGATGATAAAGGGAATCGATGGGAAACATTTGAGATCATTCGAGTTGGATGAGTTTTTAGTGAGACACTAGGAGGGTTTCAACAACAATGATCGAGGAAGAGTTTTGCAGGTCATTCTTCATCTGAGAAGAATTCCAGCTTCTGAGTTTTAGAGGGAGTTTTGCTAGCTAGATTATTATATGCAGAGAGGGCTGAGTTAATTCCCTAGGGCAATGTGAGTTTCCCTAGGGCAGTACGAATTGCCAAATTAGCCAGTGTGAATTGCTAGAGGTAATGTGAGTTGCCAAAACAAGTTTCTAGAGGTTGTGCGAGTTTTCTAGAGGAAGTGCAAGTTTGTCGGGAGGTTGTGCAAGTTAGCCAAGATTGTTGGGAGGCTGTGCGAGTTAGCCAAGATTGTTGGGAGGATGTGCGAGTTAGCCAAGATTGTCGGGAGGCTGTGTGAGTTAGCTATGAAGCAGTGTGAATTGCTAGGGAGGTTGTGTGAGTTGTCGGAGAGGCCATGTGATTTGCAGAAGGGAAGTCATGTGGTTTTCCTAGTTCGATTAGAATAAAATTTGTGAAGATAATTTTGCCGAAGTTTTGCTAGAGGAATTTATCACAAATATTTCCAAAGATATTTGAAAATCGATTTTTCTGCAGAGAGGCTGAATTTTCCAATGGTGTGAATTGCTTCAGAGAGTCGTGCGAATTGTTGAGAAATCAATAGGGCTGAAATTGAAGTGATTTCTCTTTAACTTGATAACTACATGTGATATTCTTTTACTTTTTCTTTATGATTAGCTTCTTCTCTTATTATTATAGTGTTCTTATCATCAAACAACTACCAAAACATGAAGATCAATAGAACAAATGGACACAGGATGTAGGCTGCTAGCCAGGGCCAAAACCTCTCCTAGAGAGGAAAACCTACAAAAATCTCTTCTCTTCTTATAAAATCTTCAAATGACGAATTCCAAGACCCTTAGAACCAAGACCAAGACCCTTCCAAGACCAAGTCAACCTTCTTGAGGATGTATTTCTCTTCACCAAGTCAAACCAAGTCAAATATCTTCCAAATGCTCAACTTCATCCTCCTGTAACAAACTTCGGCCCTCACTGCAGTCCTGCAACTTCAACCGTCCTGCAATTAGTTGCAACTTCACACGTGTGGGTAATTAGGGTTCTTTTAGGCTTCCTTCTTCCTTCGCTTGGGTTGCTTCTTTTTCAAAGGCTTGTAGATGATTAATTGACTTCTTTACTTAAGATTTCATCCCTTATATTATAGTTCAGAGTTTTTGTCCTTTTAGCTACAGAAACCCTAGCCTCCTTCGCACGTGTGAGAGATAGAGAGAGAAAAAACAAATTTTCATCTTTCCTTCTTTCTTCTAGTCCTTCGCTTGCCTTCTTCCTTCTTATCTTCACTTCTTTGATCGAATCTGATTGATGGCTTGAAATGAGGTCGAATGATCACTTATATATAGGCTTCCAAGGAGGACAATTAGCCCTACTGAGGCCAACTTCTTCACTACTAAGCCAACTTGGTCTTGGAGGGGTATTTTGCCACTTTTGACTCAAATAAATTCTTTTTACTTGTTACAAGATGCCCAATAGGGTCTATTTACATATGACAATGACTCTTTTGACTTTGTATAATGATGACAAACCCTAGTAGCACACAATAGGTGCTTTGAACTAAAACAAATTGATTTTGAGCATGGAACCCATGCTATAAAAATAACAATAATAATTTTTTCTTTCTCTTTTACATCCAATATGTAAAATCAAGAATACATAAGATATTATGAAGACCGCTACACATTTCAACGCTCCCTCTTAACTAGGGAGGTATTCATAATACATTGATGGTACATGGACATTCTCATACTGAAGAATTCTCATAAGAAGGGTTGGATTGATAAGCCATCTCATAAGCTATCCTTTCAGCTTATATTAGTGCATCTCATTCAATTAACCAACATTTTCATATAGCAAGGCCTTGAATAACAACTCTATCTCTCTACTAGATTAGAGCACAATGCTTGGGAGACAGTGATTTATTGACACCCTCATCATTGTCTCTCAAGGAACATGCCCCATCCGGATGTTCACAAGGTATCCCCTTTTAGGACCATTCCCCTCTTGGATTTATACATCCTCAAGGAATTTCCTCTTCGACTACTCTTATTTATTATATGCCCTACCTCATCCTCAAAGAGTATCGGTTCCTGAGTCTACTTCTATCCTTAAGAAGTATCAGTCTCAGATGCTTACCCAATCCTCCATTCTTTCATAATGTGAAGACAAGAATGGTGTGTCTATCTCTCCCTCTCAACTAGTCCAAGTTTGCTTCTTAAATATGAAAGCTTCTTATTAGGAAGATATTTTGTTAAAATATCAACTACCTGCTCATCAGTGGAGATGTATTATAGCTGTACCACCCCTTCTAGCACCAATTTCCATATGTAATGATACTCATTGTTTATGTGCTTTGTTTTTGCATGGAATATGGGGTCTTTAGACAACCTTGTGCAACTTGTGTTGTCACAATCTATAATTGTATGGTCCATCGGTCCTTTAAACAAATCAGGTAGCAACTTCCTTAACCAAACAACTTTACCAAATTTACATGCTGCAATATATTCAGCTTCAACACTACTTAAAACAACTGATTCTTGCTTTCCTATGAAACTGAATTTGCTCTTAGAGGGCCATGTGTTCGAATTCGTTGAATCCGATATGATTTGACCTAAATCGTGTTCGGATTTCGTGACACATTGTGTCTGTTGGGACACAATCGAATTCGGATCGTGTCTCGATCGGACACATTGTGTCTCGAAATTCTGACATGAATCTAGAATTCTGGGACCGGCGCGACCAATAAAGGGCAGAAATGACTCTTTTTTTCCTCATTTGTTGTCATTTCTTTTGCAATAGTTGAGTTGTGGGTTTGCTATGAGGAGTTTGGAGCAAGGAGCCAAGGGTTTGGAGTGTTTTTAAGGAGATTCAAGCAACAGGTAAGTGCATTTCCTCTCTATTTTTTTCATTTGTATTACAACAGTTTGTATATGTATTTCTTTTACAAATTTGTGCATGTTTTGTTTATTTTTTTTACGATATTCATGGCTCAATCAAGGGCAACAGGTAGGGGGCAAAGGAAGGGGAAGAATGTCCCCATTGGAGATGCCCCTCGTGTTGATTTGTGGTAGCATCGAATGTGCTCTAGCCATGAAAATTGGTGGAGAGGCTAAAGCACATGAGATATCCAAGACCGAAAAATGGTTTGGACAGATTGTACCCATTTTGGGAGATATTAAAATAATTAATATTTTTAATGGAGTTCCTAAGTCTAAACTTAGGAAAAATAAAATATTAATGGGTATTGATTAGAGATGTAATCTCAGCCATTAAAGGACCAATAGGAAAAGTATAAGAGGAGACTTGAGGGTTAGTTGGAAGACATACAATAGTGATTAGTCATTTGATTTGCTAGGATGGGGTTCTAAGCAAAGTCGAATCAGTGATCAACAACGAGAGGCAGCAACTAGTTCAGACCACTCAGAGCGCAACAGAGACAACATAGAGGCCAGAGGGACTGCCTCATCCACGCAGAGGCTGCAAGAGTGACGCAGAGGGTCCCAGAGCCTGCACAATGCTTTAGAGGGTTGATGCAAAGGCCATAAGGGCCAACGCAGAGCTTCAAAGACGTTGGAAAGGGTTTCGTGGGACAGGTTTTCTGAATCCTTGTGTCCAAATAGAGAGGTATTGTTGTTGTGTATTTTTTCTCTATTGGATGAGACGGTTCGGAACCCAGTTGTACTCAAGGAAATACTGCATAATAATAAACCCTCAGAATAGATGCACCGGTTTTCCCTCATTGGGTTTTTTCGGGGACATTTGTCCAAAAATAATGGTGTCACTTGTGTGTTTGTTTTCTTTTAGCTGATGATATATAGATGTTGTGACTATATTGTGTTTATTTCGGTATTTAAATGTTTTAAATAACTTGTTCAGAATTTACAAGTAGAAGAAATAAACCATCATAATACAGATTAATTTTCTAACGGATAGACTTAGAAAATTCAACATGGTATTAGAGCGTGGTTGCAGATCATAGGAAAGCTGAAGGCATCAGTTGAGCAGAACATTTGTAGCAAATTCAACTGTCCCGAGTGACAGAGCTGATCCTTGCAAAAAGCGACAGAGGAAGAGTTGACACAAAGGGACTATGTCATCAGTTCGGGCCTGAGAAAGGCCAGCGTAGAGGCTGAGGAGGGCAGAAACAGGCTCACGTAGAGGCCAGGAGGGCTGACACATATGGCTGAGGGAGCTGTTTTGTCGGGTTAGGATTGCGCAGAGCCAAGAGGCTCAATCCTTTAGTTGGGGGTGAAGGAAGCTATGGGAAGTTTGTGAGAGCGAAGCTAGTGGGGTATTGTGGTCAGAAAAATACCTAACAGGGCAAAACCAAGGTAGAGGGAGTTGCTGCCAAGGCGGATTTTTAGCCAAGGAATCCGGATCAGTTTTGTAGTTGCACAGACAATTGGAGAGGGGCAACTTGACGGTTGGCAAAAGGATTTCTAGGAGGGAAATCGGGACTTAGAGGGAGTCCACAAGAGAACTTCCAGACGGGAAGTAGAGAGACTCAACAGGTGTCGAATAGAGAACTTCCAGACAGGAAGTAGAGAGACTTGGAGGAGTCAACAGAGAAGAGCAAAGAGATGGTCGTGAATGGGCTGAGGGATTAGGATAGGTTGGACAGAGCATCCAATTTTGTGGTCTGGAAGGCCAGAATCCTGTCCATTCTAGACAAACATCGCATCAATGGCTTTCCCAGTTGACCCGGTAGCTAATGAAAGGTACGAGGAGGCAATGGCCAAGCCAAAATGCATCATCCTTGATGGGGTCAAGGATCATGTGGTCCAACATATTGCCTAGAAGGAGACAACAAAGGAAATGTGGGATACCTTGAAGACGTTGTACCAACATACTTCCGTGGAGAGGAAGATGCTACTTGAGAATCAGCTACAGTCATACCAGATGCAGAAGGGAGAGCATATAAATCTCTTCCTTGGTCGGTTGAAGGAGATCCAGGACCAATTGACTTCCATAGGGGCCACGCCGAATCAGGGTTGATGGTAAGAACCGCACTGAACGCAGTCTTTGCGGTGTGGGAGACATTTGTCCAGAGCATACTGGGCAGGGCAAATCTTCCAGACTGGGAATAATTGTGGGCGACTCATTGTCAAGAAGATATCAGACAGCTGACCAAGATGGGAAGTAGCAACAAAGGAGTCTAGATCAAAAAGGAAGAGGAAGAGGATGCATCTCTGGCATCTGCGGGACAGCAGGTGAAGAGGAAGAAGAAGGACCTCTCCAAGGTCAAGTGCTTCCACTGTGGGGAACTGGGTCATTATGCGAACCAGTGTCCGAGGAAGAAGAACAAGGGAGAGGCGCCTGACTCTAAGGTAGTGCCAGCGAAGGCAGAGAAAGAAGTCGAGGAGGATGACGATTGTGCCATGAGTGCTCATGTGCCACTAGAGAAGATGTGGGGAGACATGAAGCTATAGTCAGGAGGACTACAGGTGATGAGGGGTAGGATCCTTGAAGTACCCAACCTCTTGGATTATACCTTGCTACAAGAGCCCCGAAGAAAGAGTAGCAGGACTGGCGGATGTCGGTAGAGATGGATGCGGATGAAGCGACAGATAGTGCTACAGTGTAGGAGTCCCTGGGCAGCATGAGGCTAGTAGGCTGCAACAGTTCTAAAGGCACGAAGAGTGTTGCAATAGTGCAAGATGGCACAGAGAGGTTTGCAGTGATGCGAGATGCAGGGAGTTGTTGCAGCAACGTAGAGGTCAATAGAGGGAGCACTTGTTAGCGGCAGAGAGAGCTTCAACATCGAGAGTGTTTCTAGCCTCACGGGGATGTCAATAGTTGGGTGGATCAGTTACCTACTTCTCAGTAACCGAGTTGCAGTTCAGTAGCAGTTAGCAGTAGCACGATGCAACATGATGAGAGGGGGTTGCATTGTAGATGCAGTGTTGGGAGAAAGGACCAGTAGCAACACAGATGCAGAGGAAGCTGCTGTACGGATGCAACAGTGGCAGTGGTAGAGCCATGGGTGGCAGTACAAGATGCAGTAGTGCAGAGGATGTTGGGCGGGGAGGCCTAATATCAGCACAGGTACCAGTGCCAGATAATCAGAGTGATGCTTAGTGAGGAGTATTACTAGAGCACAATCCTCGCCAAGAGGGACTGTTGATTTGTGGTAGAATCGGATGTGCTCGAGCCATGAAAATTGGTGGAGAGGCTAAAGCACATGAGATATGCAAGATCCAAAAATGGTTTGGACAGATTGTACCTGGTTTGGGAGATATTAAAACAATTAATATTTTTAATGGAGTTCCTAAGTCTAAACTTAGGAAAAATAAAATATTAATGGGTATTAATATAAAACTAGGTTTGAAGGTTCCAAAAGTCATGGATCAAGCCAAATCTAATCTTACCCATTGATTAGAGATGTAATCTCAGTCATTGAAGGACCAACAGGAAAAGTATAAGAGGAGGCTTGAGGGTCAGTTGGAAGACACACTAGAGTGATCAGTCATTTGATTTGCTAGAGCGGGGTTGCTAAGCAAAGTCGAATCAATGATCATCAGCAAGGGGCAGTAAGTACTAGGCAGACAGGCATAGATAGTGCCAAGAGACTAGCGCAAAAGTAGAGAGCGAGAAGCAATAGCCAGTTCAGGCCACACAGAGCCCAACAGAGACAACGCAAAGGCCAGAGGAACTATGTCATCCATGCAGAGGCTGCAGGGGTGACACAAAGGGTCCCAAAGGCTACACAGTGGTTCAGAGGGCTGACGCAAAGAGGTTTGAGGTTAACGCAGGGCAGCAAGAGGCTGATGCAGAGGCCAAAATGACCAGCGCAGAGCTTTAGAGTCGCTAGAAAGGGTTTCATGGGACATATTTTTTGAATACCTATTTTTGAATAGAGAGGTATTGTTGTCATGTATTTTTTCTCTGTCAGGTGAGCCGATTAGGCACCCAATTGTACTCAAGGAAATACTGCATAATAATAAACCCTCAGAATCGCTACACTGGCTTTCCCACATTGGGTTTTTCCGGGGATATTTGTCCAAAAATAACGGTGTCACTTGTGTGTTTTCTTTTAGCTGATGATCTGTAGATGTTGTGACTGTATTGTGTTTATTTCGGTATTTAAATGTTTTAAATAACTTGTTCAGAATTTACAAGTAGAAGAAATAAACCATCATAATATAGATTAATTTTCTAACAGATAGACTTAGAAAATTCAACACCTCCTCCCCCAATATCATCAGAGTCTATTGCAAGTAATGTTGAGGGAAGACTTCCTCCTAAAGGTAACATTGAGAAATATCCCTTGTGGAATTCATTGTTTTAAAAAATCGCCGAGTCGATTCCAACTCGACCGAGTCAAACCGAGCCAATCCCTGGCCGGGTCGGCTCGATGGGCGAAACAAAATGGTTGGTCAGGTTGTCACCGAGCCAGTGATTGACTTGGTCGACTCGGTAACAAGTTGGCTGACTCGGTAATGATTCGGCCGGCTCGATAACAACTCGATCTGCTTGGCTCTTTGACAAAAATCCTGAAGCACATTTGTCAAAAGTTGTTCTGCCTCTTACATATCAATGGTTGGGTTGTTGTTTATTGCATATTTATGGTCCTAAAGTAATCTATCACTGTGAGAAAGTTTTGAAAATTACGAGGCCAAAGTATGATTATCCTAGTGGCATGAAATAGAAAACTGAAACAATTCATTGAGCCATACAATGTTTTTAAAAAGGCAAATGTTCTGGCTATGGACTAATAAATAGATATTTACCTCTAATTGTTTTGGAGCTTGACTAGAATTAAATCAGGGGTTTTGAGACTTCATTAGAGGCAGAGAATTGGTACTATTGTTGTTGTAGTCTAGTGATTGTCCTTAGGCTGAGGTAGAAAAGAATCCTGGCATTGGTGGCTAAGTATGAACTTTGTATTGGATAGTGCACTGGGTGCCATTTTTGATATAATGGATATATTCATGAGCCTACTTTGATCATATGTTGTCTTCTCTCTATATTCTAAAGCTTTGTGTTTGGAAACATGAATGAAAATATTTAAATTATGTTTTTTATAAAAAAATAAATATTTAATGTATATTTTACAACGACCGAGTCATTGAAATCAAACGGGCCGAGTTGATACCGAGTCGGAGTCGGAGTCGGAGTTGGACCCGACCCTTGGCCGTTTCCGAACCAAAGTCGTAGTTTTAAAACATTGATGGAAATATGTCACAAGAGAGGATGGACCAAGTAGCAAGTGGAAGGGAGGAGGCAATGTGAATTGGAGATAAAACTTTTGCCACAATACTTTCACAAGCACATATTACCATGTGAAAGGCCATTTGTTTGCTTTACCAGGTTGTGGAGTTGGAGCTTGTACGTAATTTTCTTTACAAAAGAGGAAATAAATGGAAAAAGAGTTCACTGTTGGTATGGCAAATGTGGCTGCAAAATAAAAAAAACCAAGAATGTTGACCCTTCCATTTTTTAAGAAAGGCACCACCAAATTTCCATTTGAGAGTTCTATTGGGGCACAAGTAGCAAAAATAAAGGCAATTTCACTTGGTCCAATGGACAAGATTTTTCAAAAAGAGAAACAGGAAGAGCTTGATCTCACCATTGCCTTTTTTTCTATCAAAACTTCATATCCTTTAATGTTGCACGCTCACCTCTATTTATTGAGATTTGCCGAGCTTTAACTCATGGGTTTCCATCATGGTATGTGCCTCCTGGTCCAGAGAAGCTTAGAACCACATTGTTGACGAAGGCAAAAAAAGAGGTGAAAAAAATGCTTGAGCCTATTAAAGCATCATGGCTAACATCTGGGGTTAGCATTGTTTCTGATGGATGGATAGATCCAGCACGACACTCACTCATCAACTTCATGGTGTCTTCCTTGAATGGTCCAGTTCTCTTGAAAGTAGTGGATACACTTGGAGAATACAAGGATACACAATTTATGGGTGAGTTGTTTATTAAAGTTATTAAAGATGTAGGTGTTGATTCTTGTGTGCAAATCATTACAGATAATGCACTTGTTTGCAAGGCTGCTGGCATGATTGTGGAAGCTACATATCCACAAGTGTTTTGGACACCTTGCATTGTCCATTCATTGAACTTAGCATTGAAATCCATTGCTTTTGATGTGCTTTGGATTGGTAACATTATTGAGAATGCACGGCATATCCTTAACTTTGTGCAAAATCATACAAATGCCCTCACTGTCTACAAGGAGTACAACAATCTATCATTGTTGAAGATTGTTGATACACGGTTTGCCTCTTCATTCATCATGTTGAAGAGGTTGAGGGAGGTCAAGACCGCTCTTAGGGCCATGGTTATTTCAAAGTTTTGGTCTTTTTGGAGAAAGACAGATCAACTAGCCTCTAAAAGAGTGAAGGACATAGGGCTAGATGATGCTTGGTGGAAGAAGGTAGATCTAGTTATTCAGATCATGGACCCTATCATTTCTTTGCTTCGATTTGCAGATACAGACAAACCCATCCTAGGAGACATTTATGGGGAATGGGATTCCATGATTGAGTTTGTGAGGAGCATTATTCTACAGAGTGAGTGCCCTGAGTATGAGACATCACCAGAGGCCTTCTATGGTACTAGACAGGATATTCTTGTCAGCAAATGGGACAAGAATTGCACACCTTTACATTGTTTGGCTCACTCATTGAACCCAAAATACTACAACCATGAGTGGCTGAATGGTGGACCTTCCTGCAGATTCCCTCCTCACATGGATTGTGAAATCTCACAGGGGAGGAAAGATGCATTCATGCAGGCTTTTTAGGATAAAGCATTGCTTGACGAGGTGGAGGATGCCTTTGCAAAGTTTTCCACAGGAACTGATTGTTTTGCAGGATATGATGTGATTAGAGACAGGGGGGATAAGAAGCCCTATTCTTGGTGGGAAAATCATGGGGGAACAAGCCCTCCTCTACAATAGTTAGCCATGAGGCTCCTCCCTCAGGTGACTTCATCCTCTTTTTGCGAGAGGAATTGGAGCACATAAGGGAATTTGTATAGTGTTAAGAAGAGCAGGCTTGATTAGTCTAGGGCAGAGACAATGGTGTATGTGCACACCAGCCTTCGTCTTATTTACAGGCAGAGGGAAGAGTGGTTGAAGGGAAAGACAAAGATGTGGGATGTCTTTCTTAATGATATGGGTCTAGACAACAGCGTTGAGTTGGCATTGGCCAACATGGATTCCAATGATCCAGTGCTAGAGCCTGTTAGATTTGATGATGGTGATACTATAAACTATAAAGGGTTCATCCTCCACACCAGCAGATGCATTGATGACTATGAATATAGGGGAGGAGGAGGATGTAGAGGAGAGTAGTGGTGACCATGATGATGAGGACAATGATGCTAATTCTGATGATGACTATGAGGATTGATGACTCATGAGTCATGGGATACCTACTGCCTTGAGGCTTGTATACTTGTAGTTGTTTTGTATTTTCTATTTCTATTTGCCATTGGCATTGTACTACCTATGTAACACATTTTGATTTTGATGACTTAATGAGAAAACTACAACTGCTAGTGTCTTTATCTTACTATCTTGTCTTTCTCCTATTGGATCATTGATGAATTGAATATGTATTATGATTTATCATTTATGAATTTAGAATTCATGATTCATTTATTTATCATTTATGTGACATGTATTTGAATTTTGTATGTACTATGCATGCTATAATGTTACGAACTTACTTTGTAAACAGTAAAACTTACATCTAGATGAAGATCTATGTTTGAAATCAATGAATTTGTATCATTAATGAGAATTTGTGTAAGAAATATGTAATTTTTAATATATATATAATCTATATAAAATATATATATCCCCTAACGTGTTCTGTTCCGGGGGTTCAACGTGTCTGAATCCGACACTCGAATCCTCGTATTCGACGAATCTCGAATCCCCGTGTCAAGTTACTTAGTTTCTTTCTATTCATCCATGAGATCATAGAGGATCCCAAGTTAAAACATCCTCCAGTAGTGCTTCTTTCATTTGTCTCATTGCCTCCCCAATGTGAATTTGTATATCTTATTATTTCGATATTGTTCTTTCTATCATACTTCAGGCAATGATGTATTGTCCCTCGTAGATATCTCAATATATGTTTGGCTAATATCTAATGGTCATGTATGGGCTCCATCTGAAATTGGCTTAGTATATTTATGGCAGAACAAATATCTGGATGTGCGTTTACAAAATACATCAGAGAGCCAACCAATTGTCTATAACTTGTGGGATACACAAGGCTTGATCCCGAACTTCTCAAACTCTTAAAATTCGTGATCATGGTTGTTGTCATTGGTTTGTTATCCATCATGCCAAACTTTTGTAGCATCTTAATCACATATTTTCCTTGTCCTAGATATATTTTGCCAGGTTCATGCCAAACCTCCAACCCCAAGTAATAATGCATAAGTTGTAGATCCTTCATTTTGAATTCTGTTGCCAATTGTTTCTTGCATTCTTGAATATGACTTTCCACACCTGTTATGAGTAAGTCATCCACATATAGAAGAATGATCATAGGTTCATCGTTCACTACTTTGATATAAAGATTTGGATTTGTAGATCTTCTTGTAAAGCCCATCCTTAGTAGATATGGATCCATCCTAGCATACTAAGATCTTGGGGCTTGTTTAAGGCCATAAAGTGCCTTCTTCAACCTGTAGACATGAGTTTCTTTATTATGTATTTCAAATCCCAAGGGTTGCTCAATATATACTTCTTCATCAATGGTACCATTCAAGAAAGCTGTCTTGATATCCATTTGATGGATGTTCCATCCCATAGTTGTTGCCAAAGAGATTAATGACCTTATTGTTGTGTATCTTGCAATAGCAGCAAATGTTTCTTCATAGTCAATGCCTTCTTGTTGAGAGAAACCCCTAGCCACAAACCTTGATTTGTACTTGTCAATGCTTCCATCTGCTACATGCTTAATTTTGTAGAGCCATTTGGAAGTTACAACAAATTTGTCATTCGACCTAGGAATGAGTTCCCAAACTCCATTTTTCATTATAAACTTATATTCTTCTTTCATGGCATCTTTCCATTCTTGATGATTGGCAACTTCTTCAAAAGTGGATGGTTTTGCTTCAATTAACTTTGTCATATAGCCTGCATACCCTGAATATCTTTTAGCCTTTTACTTTCCCTAAATGTTCCTCTAGCCGCAGCGTGTCCTTTTGCCTCTTGAAGAGTTGATGTTAACTAAGTAGGCCCCTTACGAGTTTCATGAATTATGACTTGCTACACAGGTTCATTGGGACCTTCTTCATAACTGGGTATAATATCATCTTCTCCCCTTGGACTTTCTTCAAATATTGGTAGTTCTTCATCACCAGAAACAATAGGGAGATCTTTAGACTTCTTGAAGGCAATGTTTTCATCAAAAATCACATCTCTACTTACTTCAATTCGGTGTCCTTCCTTGATGTAGATTCTATATGCCTTTGATAAGGCACTATAACCAACAAATATGCCCTTCATGCTAGTAGGATCCAATTTATTCCTCTTATCTTTTGGAATGTCCATGTAGACAGGGCAACCAAATATTCGAAGATGATCTACACATGGTTTTCTTCTGGTAAACACTTCTTTAGGAGACATGTTGTCAAGTATCCTATGGGGACTTCGCTTTTGAATATAGAATGTTGTTTTGGATGCTTCACCCCATAGAAATTGTGGTAAGCCTTGATCATGTAACATAGCTCTAACACATTCTTCAATTGTACGATTCTTTCTTTCTACTACATTTTGTTTAGGACTATATGGAACTGTTGGCTCCCTCTTAATTCCTGCCTCCTTACAAAAAGATATGAGTTCTTTTGATGTGGATTCCCCTCAATTGTCAAATCTTAGCACTTTTATCATTCTTTCTGTAAGATTTTCCAATTTTGCCTTGAATTCCTGAAATTTATTGAATACTTCATCCTTGGATTTGAGAAGATAAATCCAAGTCTTTCTTGAGTGGTCACCAATGAAAGTTACATAGTACAAATGACCTCCAAGAGATTTTGTAGCCATGGGACCACAAACATCAAAGTGAATGAGGTCCAAAATTTCCTTAGATCTTGTAGTGCTGCTTCCAAATGGTTCCTTCACATTTTTGCTTAATGCATGTTCCTTACAAATTGCTTCATGATCTTCCTTTAGTTTAGGGATGCCATTGACCATTGAATTTAAAGATGGTAAGATTTGTAATGAAGGTGTCCAAACCTTCTATGCCAAAGTTCACATGGGTTGATTTCAAGGTGAACCAAGGCTTGAGAGGGAGGTGTAAGTAGTCTATAGTCTTCCCTCACGAATCCCAATGATATTTGAATTATTAATGCTAGAGCCCGTAGCCAATACCATAACTATTCCATCAACAAAGCAATTCTGTCTCCTTTATCTTGTAGACAAGAAATGGAAAGTAAATTTTACTTCAAACTTGGGACATATAGGATGTTGTTGAGATGTATGTTTCCTCCATCTTGCAGCTTCAATGTGGTGGATCCAATTCCTCTTACTGCACAACTCTTTCTATCTCCAAGTTCGACTAAATGAGAAGATATTCCTTTTGATAGGGTCTTTAGTTGTCCATGTTCACTTGTCATATATCCAGAAGATTCACTTTCAATTACCCATATGTTGTCATCTTCAAAATTACCTGTAAGCACTGAGAATAATCCTTCATTCAAATTCTTTGTGGAGGAGGTCTTGATCATATAGTTCTTGACAGACACTAAGGGATCTCCAAATGCTTTGATACTTTGTTGGAGATGTTCTGTCATGATAGAAAACTGCTTCAATGATAACTTAAATGACTTCTTCAAGGAGTTAGTGATCTTCATATGCCCTCTGTCAACCTTAGCTCTAATACAATGTTGAGAAATCAATAGGGCTGAAATTGAAGTGATTTCTATATAACTTGATAACTGCTTCTAATATTCTTTTACATTTTCATTATGATTAGCTTCTTCTTCTCTTATTATTATAGTGTTCTTATCATCAAACAACTACCAAAACATGAAGATCAATAGAACAAATGGACATAAGATATAGGCTGCTAGCCAGAGCCTAGAGAGGAAAACCCACAAAAATCTCTTCTCTTCTTATAGAATCTTCAAATGTCAAATACCAAGTCCCTTAAACCCAAGACAAAGACCCTTCCAAGACCAAGTCAACCTTCTTGAGGATGTACTTCTCTTCACCAAGTCAAACCAAGTCAAATCTCTTCCAAATGCTCAACTTCATCCTCCTTCAACAAACTTCGGCCCTCATTGCAGTCCTGCAAGTTCAATCCTCCTGCAATTAGCTACAACTTCGCACGTGTGGGTGATTAGGGCTCTTTTAGGCTTCCTTCTTCTTTCACCTGGGCTACTTCTTCTTCAAAGGCTTGTAGATGATTAATTTGATTTATTTACTTCGGATTTCGTCCCTTCTATTATAGTTCATAAATTTCGTCCTTGTAGCTGTAGAAATCCTAACCTTCGTTGCACATGTGATAGATAGAGAGAAATATCAAATTTTTGTCTTTCCTTTTCTCTTCTAGTCCTACTCTTGCCTTCTTGCTTCTTGTCTTCCCTTCCATGATCGAATTTGATTGACGGCTTCAAATTAGGTCGAATGATCACTTATATATGTTTCCAAGGAGGACGATTAGCCCTAATGTGGCCAACTTGGTCTTGGAGGGGTATTTTGACACTTTTGACTCAAATAAATTCTTTTGACTTGTTACAAAATGCCCAATAGGGTCTATTGCATATGACAATGACTCTTTTGAATTTGTATAATGATGAAAAACCCTAGAATCACTCAATGGGTGCTTTGACCTAAAACAATTTGTCTTTGAGCATGAAACCCATGCTATAAAAATAACAATAATTTTTTTTTTCTTTCTCTTTTACATCCAATATATAAAATCAAGAATACATAAGATATTATGAAGACTGAACCTAGCTACACATTTCAACACGAATTACCCTAGTTGGCAGTGCAAATTTCTCCAGGGGGACGATTTGCAGGAGCAAGGAGAGATTGCAAGAGAGATCAATTTGCATAGGAAAGTCGATTTTTCCAATAGAGGTTGAAATCTAGAGGGAGGCCGAATTATTTCCTCAATAGTGCGAGTTTACCAGAGCCAAGGCCACACGTGTGAACAGATCACGAGCCAGAGGGAGGCCAAACTGCTCAAAGGAGGCCGAATTGATTCCAAGAGGATAGATCAACTCACAGAATTGGTAGAAATAATTTTCTGGAGGTTTGCTAATTTATGACAAACAACTGTAATTTCTCCATCACAAATTTTGCTGAAGAATTAATAAAATAACTCGTCTGCAGAACGGGTTTTCCCCACACTGGGGATTTTCCAGGGGCATTTGTCCAAAAATGTTGGTGTCCATTATTTTTTGTGCGCTATAAATTCCTCAATTCCTATGGTAATTTATTTTCAGTGAAGTTGCAATAGTGTCAATATTTGCCACAAGTATTTTGTAGCAGACAAATAATCTAAATTGGTAGGTGAATAATAACCAGTTAGCTGCAACAGTATTTCAAATTTCATAGCATGTTGCTGGTCTATTTGGCCAGAATGGTTTGTTGTGTCAGTAAGCCTACTAGAGTTTGATATGTTGCTAGGGTTTCAAGCACGTGACTTGCATATGCTATTGTTGAGTGTGCTTGTGAGTTAGAGGTTGCTGCTGTTAGTTGATAGGTTGATGTATTGATGAGCTAGAATGATTAATGTTGTTACTAGAGTGACTGGGGTATGCTAATGATAATGGTTATGCGGCTAAGATTTGATATTGAAGACTAAGATTGAGAGTCAAGGCACTATTGAGTTCACAACTAAATATTGTGCAAAAGCCAGGCTGTTGGTTGAATGATAGTTTGATGATATTAATAAATAGAGAATGTTGAGTGCTACTGGTCTGAGTAAAGTTTGCTACTAAGGTTTGACAAAGACACGTATATGTCTTGAGCAAAGCTGTTGTGGCAGTGGATTTAACAAAGTTATTTATGCTTCTAGGGTTTGATCTTCTGGGCAGAAAGAGCTGGTATTGCTGTTGATGACGTTGTCACAGTCTTGCAGATCTACAAGGTCAACAGATTGCTTGATGTTGATTATATTGATATTGAGCAACAGTGACATTTACACAGTATTGTGATAATGATATGACAAGAGCAGAACAACAGTGTTATGATAGTAGTGGCTGAGCAGCGTTTTCAGTGTAATCTATCTTTCTTTATGTTCTATCTTTAGGGTGGCAGGGTGGTGCAAGGCAGAGAGTGAAGTCTCCTTCAGATTGGAGCCTGAGAACACTCCAGGGTGGCTGGGTGGTGCTAGGGCAAGTTGGAGCATCCTTTCAGTTGGAGCTGATAAATCAGGGGGTTGGAGCCTCCTTTGAGTTGTTGCTGGAGAATCTTGGAAGTTGGAGCTTCTTGTTGATGTAATCTTTAAAGACCTAAAAAGCGTTTGGTGGTTTTTCTCCCGGAAGTGTAGTGTCTTTGATGTTGTGGATTGTTGAATGGTGTTATTAACTGTTCTTGTAATGTGATGCTAATTTATATTTTGATCTGCTGTTAATGTTATTTAATGATCTGAATATTAAAATTAACTAATTGAAGTGAAATACTGATTCATCCCCCTTTCGGTGTTTCCAACACTATATTTGGCATTTATAATAATCATTAAAAGTTGTATTTTTTTTACAGGAAATGGAAGAATTAGAAACATCAATGGTCAAATTTGAAGCTCTCAGGAAAGAGAAGTAGGGGTTTATCCAAGAAATCAGTACTATTGAGGAGCAGGTGCTATTCTTAGTTTTGATGAGAGCTTTTATGGTCAGTGTCTTCACATTCATAGCTAATGAAATTAATTTTGTATCTAGGTCAAGGACCTGGGAAACAATCTAAATAGACAGAAGATTAAGCTTGCAGAGAATCAGGAACTCTCTGCTTTTCTTAAAAGAGAGATGGAAACCAGAACAAAACAACTGGATGCTGTGAAACCAGCAAACCACTCCATTGAAGCTGTAAAAGTTCTCGATCAGGCACTTCAAATGGCGAAGGATGAAGAAGTAATTCTTCAGGGTATTCTAGATGATACACTGTACAGACAAGAAAAGATCAGGGCGGAGAAAAAAGAGTTGCAATATGAAGTGCTAAAGACTGATGAATTGATCAAAACTGTTCACGTCTATGAGGATGATATTCAACTTCTTGGAAAAAAACTTGCAATAGTAGAAAATAAGATTGAAGATGTAAATAAAGAAGAGGAAGAAAGATCTTCAGAATTTTCTGCTCAGACAGAAGCCATGAATCATGACAAGCTTATTATCTCTGAAATGCTAGGGAATATCCAATTGATGAGGAATTGCATATTAAATCTAAGGTCAGATGCTGGAAAGGATGAAAAGGAGCTGGAAAACTTACCACTAGCAGAGGTATTCTTGGAAACCTTTTCTTAAGTTTGAATTTTGAAATATGGGAGTTTGTGATCATGAACAAATTGTCCATGATTAGAAGGAAAATTATGAAAGGCTAACATAAATAATGAACTAACAGGAGTGATGTAAGTTAATATTAATAAGCATTTGACAATGTAATTTCCTTGGATTGGGCTGTAACTGAAACAATATTCTTGCAGGTAGATTTCTCTTCTCTGTGCAAAGAGAAGATTCTAAATAAAAATGATTATTACAACAAGAAGAGAAAATTGAGTAGTATGATGGAAGATCTGAAGAAGCTAAAACTACAAGAGACACAGATTTCCCTTGATGAGAAAGTTGCTTTCAATGAGCAGATGGGGAAACTTGAACTCTTCAAAGAGAGATGGATATCTATAGCAGAGTCTATAGACATATTGACAGAGGGCATTGAAAATACAAGGAGCAAGGTGCAAATTGCTAATGAAACTACTTATAAGGAAATCCGGCAGTCTTTTGTAGATTGCTGTAAAATGTTTTTGCCAACAAAGAGGGTTGACCTGATCAAAATTGGACAGTTTGTGGAGGATGGAATTAAATTTTATTTCTCCAACAGTAAACAGGATCTGAAGGTGTATTTGAGGAATGGAAGAGCAACCTTCAGGAACTCTCAGGTGACATGTTTTTTCTTGAGTTGTTAGGAAAACTTAGTAAATCTGATCAACTCCTTGCCAAAAAGTATCTTCCCTTTACCCAGCATGTTTTACTTCAGATTGACTAACAAAGTCATAATTTTTTGTGTAGGTGGCCAGAGAACAGTTCTAAGCCTTGCGTTTATTCTAATGGTGGCAAAATGCAGCCAGTCCTCTGTTTATCTCATGGATGAAATCGATGCAGCATTAGATGAACAGAATCAACAAAGTGTGGCAAAGTTGATAAAAAATGTTATTGGTGAAGATAATCAGGTAATCTGTGTGAGTCATAATATTACCTTCCAAAGACATTGTGATAGGATTATTCAAGTGAGCAGAGTAGATGGATGCACAAAACATATTCAAAGCCACACTGTCAGTAAAAACAAGATTTCAAAGAAGACCAGGATGCAGACCAACTAAGTCATTCATGACAACCATGGAACTGGCATCCTGTAATGCCGGCTGGAAACTGATACTCCATTAGTGCTGGCAACATTGTAGAAATCATCTTCCTTAAATGGAGCTCATCTTGTCAAGTTTCAGTAGTATTAGATCAGAACAGGGTTTCTAGCACTAAAGGACAGTCTCCTAAATCCAATGCTATATTTTGCCGGCAACGTTGTAAAATATCTTATTTTAAAATAAATATTCTACTTTTTCTTTGCATAATGTATTATGTACATAATTTAATAAGCTATATATAAATAAATAAATAAATAAATAAAAATAAATTAAAGGACTTAAAACTCTTCATGAGAGCTCACCAATGCATGCCTTAGGATTATTTATATGCGGGCATTTTCATTGTAAAAAAACATTTAATATTTTTCATTCATCTTTATATATCATATACATTATTGTTCTTGTGTTATTGAACACATTTGTCATTGTCTTATATGTTGCATTCGTATCAGAGCTAGGAAGTGTTGGCAATTGTACTACACAGCCACCGTCATCAAGTTTCAATGCAACGAATGCAAACAAGTCCATACATCCTCGCATTCCTATTGGCCAGAGTGTAGTGATCGTGTAGCCACTGTACTTGTCTTCCATACTCTAGTTGTTGTACATTTGTGCATTCTTGTTTTTCCATACTCCATCCCTACTAGCAATTAATAAGTTGTACAATCCACAACCATAAATTAACCATCAAAATTGAGCACAAAGATACTCCTCCAATAACTAGGCAAATGACATATAAATTCCAAATTGGACCAACAAAAACCACAGGATGAGTTCTGCAAGGTAAGAAGACATCAAGAATGAATTTCTGCAAAACATGACCAACTGGAGAAGAATTACAGAGACCCATGATACTTTGAAGCAAGAAATGAAAATAACAGTATAGAAAACCAAGGCAACATTGTTGGAACAGATAAATGAGCTAAAGGAATTTATCTAGGGGTCTCTAATCAATGCTACTTCAAATTCTTGTAATTCACAGCCAAGCATCTCCACAAGTGGTAACCTATATCAGTACATGAACTTACCACCTCCCCACGCAAATCAACTAGTTTATGGGTAACTATGAGGGCAAAACTAGAGCTATCAAAGTTCAACACAAATGAAAAGATAGAAGAGGCATGGTTTAACAAGCCAAAATAATACTTTGATTTATATAATATTGACAATGGCAGCGAAAATATAAATTTCGCCTCAATATAGCTAGAGGTTGACACATACAATTGGTACAATCGTGGAAGAAATCATCCTAATTGTTTAGGTGGGATACGTTTAAGAATAATTTCTTTAAAAGATTCCAGGGTATCAAATAGGAATGCTTTTTGGTAGAACACAACAGAGTACAACAAAAGGGCAATGTGGATGCATTTATGTGTCACTGGAAGCATTGGCTATTCCAGGACCCAAGTTATCAACAGAATGAGCAATCCAATACTATGTGATGGGACTTGTTACACCTTATATTTTTTCACTAGATATTGAGTTTTACATGTATGCATATCTCTTGGATGGCATCTCTCTCGGTTTATGTCCACTGCAGGGTTTTATCAGAAGGAAGCTTCTGAGGCGCATATGACAGATTTTTCGAACACTTCTTTGTAGGCATATTTCGCTTGATATTTGAGACCGGTATGCTATGCATCACAGATCAAGTGAAGGAGTCTCTTTAAGATATTGCACACTGGTTTGCAGCTCTCGAGGGAGCTTACATCAGATGCTTTAGATGTCAAACACTGCCTCATCTTATGCCGCAATATGTGACAAACAAGGTGGTCATGTAGGAGGTGGCAAATCAGTTGGACAAGGGATTGTCAGGAACCCTTCACACGAGGAAGAAAGCCCCTTGGCACATATTTCCATTAAGGATCGAATTATATGAATTAAAGAGTCATAAGACATTGGAAGCTGAAACTGAAGAGATGAACAACCTACACTTCGCCACTAAAGATTTCCATGCATATGATCCTAGGCGAATTGTCGGGCATCATTGCGAAAGGATTGGGCATAATACAAGGTATTCATCAACATGTCGACCAAAGGATGAAAAGATAAATAACTGGTATAATTCCATAATGAAAACACATACAACCATGAATACCAGTTCACCTCACAGTCCTCTAGCTTGGGACTTGCAGGAGCAGGAATAGGAGGAGGAGGAAACAACTCCTTAAGTAAAGAAGTTAGCTCCCAAGAAAAGGATCAGGTACTTATCAAATGAGAGCAACAGAAAATGGAAAGTTGATCCTTTAAATAAAAGAGCTACACAAACAAAACCAGAAGAGGAGAGAAGGAAGTAGGATGAGTTGCTTAAGAAGAAACTAGTAGAAGAAGTGTTGAAGGAAATGTAACTAGGTTTGGTCTTCATAAATGTACTTTTGATATTTGTATTTATTCAAGAAAAGAAATATTATTTTTATAATATATATCAATGAGTTTCTTGCTCATTGAAATAGGTCTAGCACATGTTAAGTGCTATAGGTGAGTCAAGTAGTCAAGGAAATGTTGAAGGCCTCAAGGGCATGTTACATTATGTATGATTATGTATTAGGGTCAAGAGACTACCTCCAAGCAAAGTCAAGTCTCCTCCTATGCAAAGGCACCATCAAAGAAGCTCCTTCAAGCATGTTACACCACCAAAGAAACCTTCAAAGCATGCATAACAAGTCGGCTTGCAAACTGTCCTCAAGTGGGCCTTCTAGTCGACCTAAAAGGAGGGACAATCCTCTATATATAGAGGTTGTCCACTCCACTATAACTCACTAAGACAACTCTGAAATCAACGAAATAAAGGAGACAAGAAAAGAATGAAGAAGGACGAAGAAAAGGGTTTCTAAGGGCAACTAAGGAGAAGGGTACACAACCGAAGTCGAGAGGACTGTTTTCTAGGGTAGAAAACAGTGACACGTGCAAAGAAGGAGAGGGTCCCTCTATTGTTATAGTAGCTCTCTATCACAGTCACATAAACCTCATCATTTGGGCTAAGAGCATAGACCTAAAGTGCCTCCCACTCAAGCAAAGAAGCAACAAAGAAGAGTGAAGGTAATAGGGTTGTTCTAAAGCCTATTACAGTCACACATGCTAGGAGAAGGAGGTTGTCTCTGCTGTCATAGCAACCTTCCCATGACAATCATAAAAAGTTTGTTGGTTGGTGAAGAGAAGGAAGGGATCATCATAAGGGAAGGGTCTCATCAAAGGAATATCTTCTTGAGCAAGTATAACAAGACTTACCAAATAGTTGAAAGAAGAACAAAGTGCTAGAAGAAGGAAGACAAAGTGCTGGGGAACGAAGTGCCGTAAGAAGGAAGTGCTAGGAAACAAAGTGCAGAAAGGAGGAAGGACTTGAATTGTGCTTGGAGGATATTCTTGTCAGGGGTCTAGGGTTTAGCATTGATCAATAATAAGCTTCAATAAGAGAAACTTACTTAAGGGTTTTTCTCTCAAGAGAAGAGAGGTTTTGGCCTTGACAGAGAGCCAACATCTGTGTTCTTGTCGTTATGTTTTTGGTAGCAGTTTGATGAAACATACACACTAACTATAAGAAGAAGATCAAGCTAAGATAACTTGTAAAAAGGCTTCACAAATTGTTATCAAGTAAAGAAGAATCACACTACACCTAATTGCCCTAGATTCTTCAACATGGTATCAGAGCTAAGGTGACACATCAAGGAGAGGGCATCTCAAGAACACTCATCAAGGAAGGACATCTACAAAAGTTGAAGCATCAAGCCAAGAACTCTCTATCACATCAAGGACAAGAAGGTCTATCATCTATCATTCATTAAGGAAGACTACAAAGCTAGAAGAAGAGCCTTATATAAAGGCACCTACAAAGAAGAGCAGATCAAAGAGGGATCTACATCAAGCCACAAATCATCAAGCAAGCTTCATCATCAAGCAAACCCACTTGGCGAAGACATCTTGAGGAACATCAAGATTCAAGGAAATAAAGCCATCAAGTCTTCAAGGAGAAAGCAAATCCCTTACATTTCAAAATCTATCAAGTAAGTATATGTCCCCTTCTGAATATAAATCAATCTCTTTTTGCAAGGAAAACAACAAATTGGTAGGCACCAATAACTTTCTTGCATGGAAGAAGAGGTCTAATTTACTTCTCAAGGAGAATGAACTCCTAAAACACATTAAAGGGAATGTTACTATTCCTGCTACGGAACAAACTCAAGCCTTAGCCAAGTATAATAAAGATGAGACAAGATCTCAAAGGATTCTAATAGAATCTATCAAGGACTCTCTCATTCCTTATGTCTCCAAATTTGAGATATCAAAATAAATTTATGATAAGCTAGTAAATCTATTCTCGGTATCCACAATCAGAGAAGTGATATCTCTAAGAAATGAATTGTACAAAATGAAGATATCGAAGGAAGGAATAGCTCCCTACTTCATGAAGATCTCTGAGATGAGGGATGAACTTCAAGAGCTTGGGGAAGTCATGTTTGACAGAGAAATGACAACTATAGTACTCAATGGTCTACTTGAGGATTGGGGAAACTTCACATCAAGCATATATGCCAAGAAGGAAGCAACCACACTCAGTGAAATGTGGTCTCTATGCAAGACAAAGGAAACCAGACTTAAAGCAAAGGAAGATGTGGGATCAAAGGAGCAAACATTTGCTACCATGGCAAAGAGAAAGGGAAAATTTGGCAAATTTGGTCCACGAAGAACAAACAACAAAGATATGTCCAAAATCCACTGCTATGAATGTCAAGAATATGGACACTACAAGAGGAATTGTCCTAAGCTTAAGAAGGACAACAACAACAAAAGAAAGAGGGACGAAGCTCACATGACTCAAGGGGTAAAAGAGGAAGAAAAGAAGCAAAACAAGGAAGATCCTTTGGATCTCTACTATGACTAAGTCAAACTCTTTACTTCAAGTCTTGTTTCAAGGTTTTGAGTAGGATAGGAGCATATATGAATGAAATAAAATTGCATGATTAGAAATATCTTCTAGAATATAGGAGCATGATAGATATAGCTCAAGATATTCATGTAGAAGGAGCATACCTAGTATAGGACCTCATCCACGATGAAAGAAAATTGATGATGATTAAGAATCGTAGAAGACCTCCATCATCAAAAGGAAAGAAACATTTGCAAGGGAAGTGTCTTTGAGATCCTATGATGAAATCTTCAAAAGAAGGTTCATAAACCAAAGAAGATGTCTCATTGGGAATCCCACTCATGGGATTCAAGAAAAAGATGATATGCAAGCAATCTAAGATGAAGCAAGAAGGTACACACCAAGGACAACCTAATTGAGCTAAGATGATCAAAGGAGAATCAAGATGAGGTATGTATGCATCATAATTTAGTCATGTTTTCATGTGTATATCATTGAGTCATGGGAGTAGTTGTATAACATGATCAAATATGAAATAATCTCTTTCACCAAGGACATGCTCCAAGGCATGTACTACATTGCAATGAAGGTCAACAAAAGGATATGCTCACATAAGGAGTATAAGATTGTTGACTAAAAACAAAGAAGAAATGCTGACTAGGCCAGGAAGCAAGCAATGAAGAAGTGCTCTCACAAGGAGCATAAGGTGGTTGAACAATCTATCCAAGAAGAAGAAAATGAAGAAAGAGATAAATCATGTGAAGAACACCATGATAATAAAGAATCACTATCTGACAAAGAACCATTGGAGATATCTCTCGAAAGAAGGCAGGACAACTCTGACACCTATGAAGGCCTTGGAGATATGAAAGATGCAGATAACTGATTCTACTCTACGAAGATGTCATGATGAAGAAGCCATCCAACAAAAGAACCATTTAATGTTGAAGAAACATCAAGATGAAGTCATGATGGGCTACTAGGTCGAAGCATGTAAATAAGTAAGTACAATGAAGCACCCACGAGAACAATATTCTGAAGCATGGACAAATGACAAAGGAGTAGCCAGACAAGAAAATGTGATGTATGACAAGAAAACCACTTTCCACAAGGGAATCAATGAAATGACAAACCAGGAAGGAAAGTGATCGATGGATGGTTCCCTACCTAGAAGAAGTTCGAACAAAGACTTCATGACATCAAAGAAAGAAAGAATATCAAGCAACTGAAGGACCCACAAAGAAGAAGTTGCTGATGAATGAAAGAGTCCCTAGTTAAGAGGGAGTTCTGACACGTCCCTGATCAAGAGAGAGTTTTGGATCACCCCTGATTACAAAGGAGTGATAATTGTGTTTTTCCATGTCATGTGTCATGCACTAGACCAAGACTAACAACTATAAGTCTAGATGAAGGACATGAATGAAAATGTAGACATAATATAGACACAACATTCTTGTCTTCACTTGGGAAGAAAGAATGGGAGGATTGGGTAATCATCTGGCATCCAATACTCTTTGAGGATGTGTAGGGCATCCAAGACAAGAGTAGGCAAGAGGACCGATATTCATAAAGGGCTGGGAACCCAAGACAAGAATAACCCTAGAAAGTCATACTCAATGAACACCCGAGTGGGTATGTACCTTGAGAGACAATGACTAAGGTGTCTATAAGTCATTGGTCTTGCCAACATTGTGCTCTGATCTATTGAGAGATAGAGCTGTCAATCAAGGTCTTGCTGTGGAATCAATGTTGGTTATTATGATACTAAAACAGATGGATTGCAAATCTGGTTTCTCTTATGTGAATACTTCAGAAATTGATAATAGCCAAACACCTTGTAATATTGTATAAATACCTCCCTAGTTAAGAGGGAGTGTTGAAGGAAATGCAACTAGGTTTGGTCTTCATAAATGTAACTTTTGATATTTGTACTTATTCAAGAAAAGAAATATTATTTTTATAATATATATCAATGAGTTTTTTTCTCATTGAAATAGGTCTAGCACATGTTAAGTGATATAGGTGAGTCAAATAGTCAAAAGGAAATGTTGAAGGCCTTAAGGGCATGTTACACCATTTATGATTATGTATTAGGGTCAAGACAATACCTCCAAGAAAAGTCAAGTCTCCTCCTATGCAAAGGCACCATCAAAGAAGCTCCTTCAAGCATGTTACACCACCAAAGAAACTATCCGAAGCAAGCATAACAAGTCGACTTGTAAACTATACTCAAGTCGACCTTCTAGTCGGACAAAAAGGAGGGACAATCCTCCTCTATATATAGAGGTTTTCCACTCCACTATAACGAGGTTTTCCACTCCACTATAATGCACGAAGACAACTATGAAATCATCAAAGTAAAGGAGACAAGAAAAGAACGAAGAAGGATGAAGAAAAAGGTTTCTAAGGGCAGCAAAGGAGAAGGGTACACAACCGGAGTCGAGAGGACTATTTTCTAGGGTAGAAATAGTCACATGTGCAAAGAACGAGAGGTTTTCTTTGTTGTTATAGCAACCCTCTATCATAGTCACATAAACCTCATCATTTGGGCTAAGAGCACAGACCTAAAGTGTCTCCCACTCAAGCAAAGAAGCAAGGAAGAAGAGTGAAGGTAATAGGGCCGTTCTAAAGCCTATTACAGTCACACGTGCGAGGAGAAAGATGTTGTATCTGTTGTCATAACAACCCTCCCATGATAGTCATAACAAGTTCGTTGATTGGTGAAGAGAAGGAAGGGATCATCATAAGGGAAGGGTCTCATCAAAGGAATATCTTCTAGAGAAAGTATAACAAGGCTTACCAAACAGTTGAAAGAAGAACGAAGTGCCATAAGAAGGAAGACAAAGTGTTGGGAAACGAAGTGCTGGAAGAAGGAAGTGCCGGGAAACAAAGTGCAGAAAGGAGGAAGGACTTGAATTTTGCTTGGAGGATATTCTTGTTAGGGGTCTAGGGTTTGACATTGATCAATAAGAAGCTTCAATAAGAGAAACTTACTAAAGGGTTTCCCTCTCAAGATAAGAGAGGTTTTGGCCTGGGTAGAGAGCCAACATCCGTGTTCTTGTCTTTATGTTTTTGGTAGTAGTTTGATGAAACACACACACTAACTATAAGAAGATGATCATGCTAAGATAACTTGTAAAAAGGCTTCACAAATTGTTATCAAGTAAAGAAGAATCACAATACACCTAATTGCCCTAGATTCTTCAACAAGAAGAAGAGAGGAGATAGATAGAGGAAGAATAATGGAGGCAGTCTTACGAGGAGGAAGCAGTGCAGAGGCTGGAAGAAGAAAAACTGACTCAAGAACTGGAGGAGGAGCAGTATGAGGAAGAAGACATCATCCAACCCATGGATGATTAGCCTAGTACTCTAGGTGAACAACCATTCACAGGAGGACATCTTCCATTCAGAGAGATGGGGATTACATCTCCATTAGCAGACAAAGTTAAAGATGTTTTCCCCTAAAAGTTTGACTAGCTAAAAAAGAGGATTGTGCAACAAAGGCATATGTACTTTCCTAGTGATCCTCAGAACCCACTCTCAATAGCGATAGAAAAGGTGATCACCTCCAATACTAGAAGAAATCTAAGGGAAGTTATGGTGGCAAATGTTGCATTCACTATAGTGGCACAAGATAACTTAGAGCATTTGCTAAATGTGAATGCCAGGCTAAGAGGAGAACTTGTTGCGACAAAGTAACAGGTAGAGCATCTTTAACCTAGTCAGGTAGATGAAGTGCACCTATGCGATCAAGACAAATGAGGGTGCATTGTCACATGTTGAAGTTTGAATGATGAGGCTTCGAGCCTTCATGATGTGCCCATGCGCCTAGGAAGAAAACTGGGTTGAACAGGGTGCCATTTTAGAGACTGAAGGAGCTTCGAGCTCAGGGAGTGCGCTCTACCTGAAAAGAGCTCAGAAACAAGTACAAAAATCATAATTTGATGCTTGGAGAGGAATGATATGAAAGGCTATATTAACTGTTGTCACATGCATGATGGAAGATGAAAAGTTTCAGGAATGTGAAAGGTTTCTTGCATGCGACAATAAATGAACACTTTCAAGATGAAGATCGAACTTAAATGCCAACAAACACACTACAAAACAAGAAATTGACAACAAACAAAGCAAGATTTGATAGTGAAATAATGAAAAGCAATAAAGATTTGAGCATACAAACTTACTTGATGCGTTGGTTGATGAAGGGCTTGATGATTTTTCCGCTATGTGCTCAGATGAAATGATGATGAAAGAATGATAAACTAAGTTTATTTAAATATATCAACATGCAAAACTAACTCATGCATGAGTGCCACTTGTCGTCTGAATGAAAGGATCAATTAAGGAGTTAAGACAATTCCTATTTTCTTGGAATGCGCCCTCATGCAACAAGTTGGATCATGCATGCAAATAGATAGGGCACAAGTATTCATCGCAAAGAAGAGCACCTAGGTAGGACACTTGCTTAGCTTGAAGGAGTGCGCCCAAGTAGGGCACATTCCTTAGGTACGAAGAAGTGTGGTTTCTTTAAGTGCAAGCCTTCATCATCTTTAAGTGCGCTTTTTTCTTTTTTGAAATTATTTTGTGCTTTTGCTTGATTTTCCACTTTTGTGTGTTTTTTGAGTGTGTGCATGGCTATAAGGCAAGTTTCTAAGTGTAGAAAAGATCATGAGTTCACCTAACCAAAACTTACTAACTCAAATACTTCTAATGATTAAGTGACGATGCTTGAGAAACCTTGACTTAGGAGGATGTGACATTAGGAGAAAACACACAAATAACAAATCAAACCATGTGAAGATGCAAGGGGGCTTGAAATGATAGTTAGCATAGGCTCCAAAATCGATATAGGAACAAATTTTGGAAGGTGGTTGTCATAGTGACAACAAAAAGGTAAACACATTCCTCCTCAATCAATAAAATTCAATTTAGAAACCCTAGGGTTCTAGTCACAAACCCTAGGGAAAATTTAAATAAAAAACACGTGAACATTTGGCAACTAGGTAGTAGAAGTTGACATGGACCAAGGGTTATAATTTGAAACATGAAAAGAAAAGGGTTTTGAGCTTAGGGAAAGATGGGTCGAAGAAGAGCGCACTAGTAAAGGTATTTGTCCCTGTGTCAACAAAAAGGGTGATTCAAAATATGATGAAAGGTAACATCATTCCTCCTCACTCAACAAAAATAAATTTGGAAACCCTAGCATCCTAGTCACAAACCCTAAGGAAAATTTAAATGAAAAACAAGTTGATACTTGGCAACTAAGTAGCATAAGTTGACATGGAAAAAGGGTTTGAAATCGAAACATGAAAAGAAAAGGGTTTCGAGCTCAGGGAAAGATGGGTCGAAGAAGAGCACACCAATAAAGGTATCAGTCCTTGTGTCAACAAAAAGGGTGATTTAGAATATGATGAAAGGTAAAATCATTTATCCTCAATCAATAAAAATCAATTTGGAAACCTTAGGGTTCTAATTTGAAACATGAAAAGAAAATGGTTTTGATCTCAGGGAAAGATGGGTTGAAGAAGAGAGCAGGTTAGTAAAAGTATCAACCCTCGTGTCAACAAAAAGGGTGATTCAGAATATGATGAAAGATAAAAGCATTCAACATGTATGAAAGGTAAAAGAATTTTCATGATGATGTGAATTCTATGTTGGAGGCACTTGAAGATGATATAATCCCTATGGAACATGTAACTAATAACAAGCATTCTATTCTAAGAAATAAATTAGTTGGAAAGAAATCAACAACAATCGAGACTGCTGCATTTGTAAGAGCACTTGAAAACATACATTTTCTTTAGGGAAACGAAATGAATCACATACATAAGGCAAAGCGAAAAATAAATGGTTAAATTTCCCTTTAATTCTAATGTGTGAAAAAATAAACAAAAAAGGTTTATTTGAGGTTTTATGTATGAGAAAAATTCCTAAAAGGACCCAACATCATTCTGCTCAAGTAGAAACTGGGCCTTGTGAATATTTTAGAATAGGGTACTGGGGCCATGTCATAAATGTCACTGGCAACACTTCTAATAGTAAAAAAGCTAACCAAGGTATGGAGAGGGTTATAGTGGCCAAACATACTAGGGTTATGTCTCGAAAGAGCCGGCGATGCTTCCAGTAGCCTGACCAAGATCACATCAAGTCTAAGTGCTCTCGCACCTCAACCTATAGGGAAATATGCCCTAAGATTTTGTCTCTAAGTTACATGTGTCCAGTGGAAATGGATGAATCTCAGCTTTTGGTTGTCAGTTTTGGACCTAAAACCCCTACCACATGTCAGGAGACAACATGGAGGTATGTGATAATCCACAAACTAGGCCTTACCCACTTCACGGGTTTCTCTCCATGTATCAGATTTGTCACTGGATGATGTAGGATTTTAAGCTCCCTAAAAGGCAACTTTCTACGTTTCAATATGAAAAACAACCATGGCGGCTTATGTGCTACCTATCTCCATGGTCCTATGTGCTGCCTATCTCCATGGTGTTAGCCTGAACTGTAAATTATCTTGTGCCCTTATGGGGAATTTAGTGTGTTCAGGTTAAGATTGTTTTTATAAAAACTTTGCTTCACTTAGGATGTGCAACAGAATATAAGCTCAAATAAATTAGGTACAAAGATTCCAGAAAGAGGATGTCCTTTATACAAAGTTTAAGTGAGCTCAGTGTTTGGGATGAATGTGTGTGCAAATGAAACTGTGAGCACACAAAGTGTGAATTGATGTGGATATGCAGCGATCCTTTACAATTTCCTTAATTAAACTATGTGATGTTTGTTCCTTGCAAGAAAAGAAATAATGTGTGGATGATGAACCACTTCTTTCTTAATTATACTATGTGAGCATATGTTTGTGTGCAAAATTTCAAAGTAAAATATAAGAAATTACTCCATTTTTAATGGTTAGTAAAGAAAATTGGTTAGTAGTGATCGTGTGTGCAAGGTGAATCAAGTGCACATTCAAAGTGTTTGAATTGCAAGTATGTGGATATGTGGTTCATGATCCTTTAATACAATTCCCCTAATTACACTATGTAATGTTTGTTCCTTTCAAGAAAATAAATGATGCGTGGATGATGGGCCACTTATTGCTTTCCTAATTATACTATGTGAGCATATGTTTGTGTGCAAAATTTCAAAGTAAAATACAAGTCTCAATTACTCTACTTGTAATGGTCAATAGTGCTAGTGTGTGCAAGGTGAATCTAGTGCACATACAAAGTGTTTGAATTACAAGTATGTGTGAAATATGTATTATATAGTTATAATGCGTGGTTAAATATATTTCTGAGAATGGTTAATAAAATACAACATTGTCATTTTTTTTAAAATAATTTGACAGATCATATGAATATTATCTCCATTGGCTAAGTGAAGCATTTGGCCTTTTTCAAAATTAGTTTTTCTTAGCAACAATTTTTTGTCTCTTGAAGAGACTATAAATCCTACACTAAAAGTGATTTCTACAACAAAGTGAATCATTTCTAGACCTAATTCAAATTTACTCAACAATTTTTTATTTCTTCAAAATACTATATAAATCCCAAACTAAAAGTGATCCCTATTGTAACAAGGAAAGTATTATATCATATACCAAACTTTTCAATTATTTAAATCTACTCATTTGTATAATAATTTGCAAGGTTGTTGAACTAAATTCCAATAGAAATTAGGTTTAAATTCTTATATAGGAAACTTCTAAATACATATTTCAGAGGGAACTATTACTTAAAGAACTTAATGATGTGACAAATCTTTTGCATTTGAGAGAAGGGGAGATTCTTGAAAAATCAAGCTAGTGATTACCAAATTGAAGGGCCAAATTTATATCATGAGAGAAAATAAAATCTATATCTATAAATTTATACAAATTTAATCAACTATAAGATAAATTGTGACTAAAAAACCATACAATACATAAATACCCACTCCATGATACATTAAAGAACCTATTCAACTAATTTTTGAGTATGTTAATATTTGAAAGCCTGCTATACAAAATCAAATTAGTTGGAAAAGTTTTTCTTCATTAGAAGCATCATATCATTTAGCGTTTTAAAATATGTAAATAAGATTACCATAAAACAATAGTAAGAACTTTCTTAAAGGAAGAACTTATCATAACTGTAGAGAATTTCACAAATCCAAATAAAATGTGGAAGAAATGCAGGATGAGAAGTACAATGAAATTGTTGATAAGGAAAAGAAAAATCAAGAGATAAAGGTTTTAGTGGATTTAGAGAACAAGGAAGATGCTCCAAGGTCTTATCAATGATGAATGTGGATTGTTATTATTTGGGGAGAAGAGGGGTACAATTGATTTGATTGTGTTTTTGGGAGAATGTACATGGAAATTTTAGCATAACAATCAAGTAGGCAACAATGAGGGGTAAAAGGATTTAAAAAAACTATATGTTTCTACAAGGAAATTTTTTTACGCATGTGCAAAGATGGATATCCAATGCCTTTCACGTTTTCAATTATTTTCATCAAATTTTGACAAAATTTAAAATAAAGAACTCGTCTTTTTTACTTTTGAACCATATTTTGCAATATATTTCATGATTACATGTTGAGAAACAACTATATGAATTTAATCGACATTATATTACCACAGTGTAAGAAGATTAACAATGTAAACATTTCTAGCATATCATCAATACATGCATGCTAATTTCTTTCTTTTGCATTTATTATTTATGAATTTAATATTGATTAATCACACAAGTTTTCCATGGAGCATTGTAGTTATATGCAATAATACACTCCTTTTTGTGCAAGCACGTATCTACACTACACTTTGTATGTCTTTAAGAAACTTGTTCTTTTTAAATAATTCTCATAACTTTCATGTGAGAATTGAAAGAAGAAACTTGTGAGGTTTTTAAAAGTAGGGATCATCATTTAGGATTCAAGGAACCATTAAATGTTATATATGATGATGAATGTTACACAAATTTAAAGTTGTTATATATGTTTAACAAAAAATGTCTTCTAAGTTCATGCACATTGGAAGTAGGGATATTATTGATCCTCCTAGATCTTGACACATTTTCTCTCTTTTAACTCCTACTTGGGATATCAAATATTAATCAAACTAATGTTTATAGGTTTTGGAGCACCTATGTGACAACCATTTTTGCTAATTCATCTTGTAAATAAATTGCCATGAATTGTAATTTATGTAAATAATATATGGAAATTATGTTCCAATGGTTTTCTTTGGTTAAATCAAATCCTTAGTTTTTGTGGGCTATCTTAAGCCATTACAATTTGACGGTGGTTCATAATTTGCATGAATTCAAGTGGTTTAAAAAAATTCCAATAAATCATAGTTTAAGGTAGTTTTCAATAATTTGCATGGTTTTAAGTGGCCTTCTTTAGTTGTTGTTACATCTCATTTTTCTAACTAGATGGTATTACTTTCAATGCTTATTTTATGTTAGTTTTATTGTTTCATTGTCTATTTCTTTATGGTTTTCAATCATACTTCCTAATGCATACAATATGGAGCAAGTAATATGAGAAGTGAGATAATTTGAATTACATGTATTTGCATGAATTTCTCGATCTTCTTGTTCTCTCAATGTCTGGCGTCTTTTTTCTCAACCTTTCTATAGCCTTCTCTCATATTTTCTCTATGGATGGAAATTTCTTTCCTTTTCTAGATGCAAATCTCCAATTTCCCATATTTGTTGTGAATCCTTGTGTAATTCTCACACTTTGATACTTCTCTATGAATGAATGTTTGTTGTTTTTTTTCTACAATCAAATTTAGAGACTAATTTATTTGTTGATAGTAGAGGCTTGATCGAGCCCTTGATCCCTAACATTTATCATTAATAGCATTAATAAAAGTTGGTATGAGCTTAGCAGGTAAGGATTTAGTTAATCACGTATACGACTCGATTGAGTAGTTTTCATTTTGAATTTAAGCGCCCGATTGAGCTCTTGAGGTCCTAAAAATCATAGTTTAAACACCATTTATGCAGATTTCTCTACAACCCCATTTTGTACCCTAGTGAATTTAGGGCAGAATCTATCCTTAAGTGGCGAAGTTGATTATGTTGGATTTGTGAAAAAATCCTCTATCCAATGGAATATGAATTTGACAATTTTGAATTCATATGATATTTTTCATCTAATTTTTTTAATCCTAACGCTTGAATTTTTTTTGGACAGTTTCAAAGGTGCTGAATAAAAAATCAATAACATAAAATATACACAACAATTTTTTTTTTGTTGAAAAAATACCACTATCTTTGTTTACGATTCCTCTTCAAAGGGGTACCCTTGGTTTTTCAATTTATTTAAAGAGTTGAAAAAAATATTATGTGAACACACGTGTCTCCAAAATGCAATTGAAATACTACTTCGTGAACTTCGAAAAATATACAATTTTGCATTAAAAAATAAATTTTTAATATGAAAAACTTCTCTTTGCGTAGATCATGCTTATATATATATATAACTACACATTTTAGACTGAGTTATGCTACGTGAACACACACATACCTCCTAAATTTTTTCAAAAATTTACATGGACTTATATTGCATTTAATGGAAAATTGAGAGACTATATGACATTAATTTTTATTGCAAAAAATATCATTAGGACAAAAACATAATTTTCCCCACACACACACACACACACACACATATATATATATATTTTACTCTGAATCAAAATTCACAATGCTTATATTAATTGTGAGGGTTGCAATTCAACAAAAAAAGGAAAAACTTGAAATATCATTGCCACATTTGGCCCAAAAGTGTAACCAATATTCATGCATTCACTCACTTCCATATCATTACAAATCATAAACTTCTGTCTCTACTTACTATCCAACACTTAAGGGATATGAGTTATAAAGTAACATGTGTTAATACATAATTCGTCCAAACAACTGTTTCTCTCCTAGGCACCCAACATATCAATTCTTGTAGGTAAGGGTTCTTTATTGTGAAACACAACACGATTTGTTATTATTTACCCCTAAACAGGCCACAATGCTGAACTCTTCAACTATTATACCACTTGTAACATTTACCCTAATTTTTAGTTTTGTTTTACCATTTTTAACTCATAAATATGGCATCTGCATCGCCGATAATTGAATAAAATTTTGTTTTATTTTATTTCACTTCATCCTAATAATCAAAATACTAATTATTATTGTAACCTAGAGCCATGATGGTTTTATGGTGGTATGCTTATTTTTCCTTATTTTTATTATGCGCTTCAAATATATATATATATAATATATATATATATATATATATATATATATATATATATATATATATAGTATATTGTATAATATATAATATATATATATATGAACCTAATGTTTTTTGTTTTTGTTTTCAATGTTACTCCCTTTGGATATATATACATGTGTGTGAGAAACCCCTTGAAGATCATGGTTGATTTAACTCAGTTAGACTTTATTCTCTTATTACGAGAACATTAGAATAATATTTTAATTATCGCTGATTGTATACATTTTCAATGCTTTATATAAATATATGTTATTACAATATGCCCAACCCTTAGGCTTTTGAAAAATTTGATGATCAGGTTCCTTCAGGAACTTTCTCAACGTCGTACAACTGGTATCCACTAACCTTCTTGGGATACGATCCACCAGGATTAATGTTGATATCAACGAGGTAAGGTTCTAGGGTTGAGATCCTATGGTGGAGATGAGGTTGAGTAGTTTTGGGGTAACTGCCTCCCCCTTCTTACATGTTGCTTCACTTAGTTGTGCCTCCTACCCAACGAGGGTTTGGCTCTGCAAGCCAAGGGGACTATATCACATTTTGTCCATTCTTTTACTAACTGTTGTGCATGGCAAGGCAATTCTATCATCCTAAATACCATTGTCAACAATTTATATTTCCATTCACAATTCCTTTGATTTATGTCTTCATTGACACAAGGAATTTATTACAGGCGCTAGAATCCACTGTTTTCCTACTATGACAGCTGCACCAGAGCTTATCTTATGATTCTGTTAAGGAAGATGGTAATTCACTTTCCTTTACCTTCAGAACGAGTTTTTTTTTTATATATATACTTGTTTCACTATTGTCACTCTCTAACATCTTCTATCTAACACTTTGAGCCGGTTCCCATTTGTATGCTTGAAATGGTGACCCTTCTAAATACATTTATAGGTAATTTCTTTTAGTTTTTTTCCTTATCACTTCCTTACTTAAGGAACATCTCTCCTAGTCATATTAGCTTGTTAATTGTTTGTTCTCCATTGGACATTCCAGGTTCAAATATTTATTACTTCTGCTCAGGGATTAGTGCTTTTGTGACCGTAATTTTCTAAGGCTTCCAGTATCCAATTAGGATGCCCTTGTAATTTTGCTTTTATTTATGTTTCCAAAGGGTTATTGTGTAGAGTTTGTTTGATTAATGATTGAGTTGCTATTGTTTAAATTTAGGCTTGGCCTTGTGACCTAAACTCTTAGTTGAAGGAAGAAATTCTTTGAAGAATTTTGCTTTTGTTGAATGGAAATTTTGTAACTAATGAGGTTTAGCATCCAAGGTTTTTATTCTCAATTTATTTTATAGGACTATGGTTGTTAGCCCTCTGTGGCCTCCATCCCCAACTACATGTGCTTATAACTATATTTCATGACTATGGGTTTGAATAATACATGTTTATAAAGTTCCCCTTTCTGAAGATGTTTGGTCTTGCATGAAATGAAAATTGACATGATGTGGTTCTTTGTTAATTAATCCCTAAGAGTCGAGGATTTATATTTCTTCCCTTAGTCTCTTGACTGTTAAGCAAGCACTCTTTGCTAGACATGTGTCTACATTGATCTTTGAATTGTTGATTTTGGGTAGCATCGAATGTGATATAGTGCCGAAATTTTGTGGAGGGGCTAATATTCATGAGATCTCCAAGATCCAAAAATCATTTGAAGAAATTCCACCCAGATGATGAGTTATTAAAATAATTAATATTTTTAATGGGGTTCCTATGTCTAAACTTAGGAAAATAAAAATATTAATGGGTATTAATATATATGGGTGAGAAGCTTCTAAGTGATAAGGATCAAGTCTGTTTTAATCTTAGCTGTTGATTAAGGACTTAATCTCAGCCGTTCATTCATAAATAGGAAAAGTATAAGAGAATAATTGAAGGTCATTTGGAGACGCACTGGGCAAATACTCAGTAACCTAAGGGAAATCGATTCTCAAGGAGAAGTTCAATTTTAGAGGGAGGGTAGGACGGTGAAGGAAGAAGAGGGTATAAGTATCAGTCAAAGACTAACGAAGAGGTGACGCAGAGCATCTGAGAGACAACTTAGAGGGAAGAGCAGTGAGACAACGCAACTGGGGACATAGTTCTCACGTAGGCTAATGCAGAAGTGACACAAAAGTGACGCAGAGGAGGGTAGAGAGTCTCTAGGGTGTCAGAACTTATCTAGGAGGAGAAAAATTGTCTCAGGTGTTCTCTCTTAGAAGTGTCTCAGTATTATGTAGTAAAGATATTGTTGCTGAAGATTAATAAATAAACCCTCATTTGCCGTAGTGGGTTTTTCCGGGGACAATTGTCCAAAAATAACTGTGTGGATGTGATTGATTCTCGTGCTTGTATATCACTGTTATTTTCTTCATGTTATTATTTGATAAATGTAGTAGAATTTATTTTAATGTTTACTAAAGAGTTTTGTGAATAACTTATTGTGGAAAATAAGTAGGAGAAATAAATCAGTTAATGCAGTAGAATTTCAAGTTAGAAATTTTCACATGGTATTAGAGCAAATATTGGGAAACAAGATTAAAGAATCTGCTATGAGTCAGGAGCATGATGTTGGTGCATCAATTCAAAGGGACTCACACAGATCTCCAGAGAAAGAAGAGAGCATGAAGAACATGGATCATGATTATTCTATGTTAGCTTCTAGACTGGAAGAAGAAGTCGCTTGCCTAGCGAGTTATGCCTCCTCTGAGTTTTGGTATATAGATAGTGGAGCTTCCTGGCATATGACAGGAATACGAGAATGTTTTTCGAATTATCAGGAAGAAAGGATGAACCTCTAGATCACCATGGGAAATAAGTCAAAATGTACCCTATAGGAAGAGGTACTGTAGTCTTTCAAATAGAAGCAGGGGATCGACTTTGAGCAACCAATGTGTTGCATGTGCTAGGATTGGGGATGAACTTACTTTCTGTATCTCAGCTTCAAAACAAGGGATATGATGTTTTCTTCATTGAGCAGAAAGTATATGTCAAACACCTGAGTTGGAAAAAGAAGGCCCAGATTGGAGTCAGAAGTAATAGGCTGTACAAATTACAGTTAAAATCACCATTGGCACTGATAGGCAGTAGTGGGGAAAATGATTTGAATGAACTATGGCACATGAGCATGGGAAACTTACACCATGGGGCTCTAAGAATTCTCGGAGGAACAATAACAATATTTTCAGAGTCGAGCACCAAACAAGATGATGTATGCAGAGGGTGCGCACTAGGAAAGTACGCCAAAGCAACATTTTCCATAAGTAACAATAGGGCTAAGAGTGTTCTAGGATTGATACACTCAGATATCTGCGGACCCATGTCCACAAAATCTCTTAGTGGTGCCGAATACTTCATCAACTTCACTGATGACCATTTCAAAAAGACTTGGATCTACTTTCTAATAACCAAGGATGAGGTTTTTGGTCAATTCAAAGAGTTCAAGGCTCTAGTTGAGAATCTGACAAGAAAAAGGATAAAGATATTGTGCTTAGACAATGGGGGAGAATACATTGACAAGGACTTAACTGATTTTTGTGCAAGAGAGGCATCAAAAGAGAGTGGAAAAGTCCTTATATTTTGGAGTAGAATGGAGTAGCAGAAAGGAAGAACAGGACTATTATTGAAGCAACTAGGGCAATGTTGTGTGATGAGGATATGCCCAAGTTTCTACGGACAAAAGCATGCATCACGATTGTTTATTTCTAGAACATGACTCCTCGCAGGGCATTAGGTAAGATTACTCCAGAGAGTGTCTTCACTGATAAGAAGCCCGAGTGAGTCATTTCAGGATATTTGGGAGTTTGGCATATTGCCATATACTCGAAGAAAAGAGGAAGAAATTGGATCAGACCGAAGAAAGGATATCTTGTGCGATATAGCAAGAATGCTAAGGCATATAGAGTCTATCTTCCGGAGAATAGGAAGATCGTAATTCGACAGGATGTAAAGCTCATGGAGGACAAAGCTTTTAGGAAATCCCAAGAAATGCCTTCCGAAGAGCAATCAAAGGATGAACCATTGGTTCAGCCACTTCGACCAGAAAAAACTAGCACCAATATTTCTCCTAAAGGAAAAAATCCAAATGTATCACAACAGGTGGAGTCATAGGAAGAGGAGGAGCAGATAGGCATACTCACTACTAGTGGAAGTACAAGCTGAGAACTTCGAAAAATACTACGAGATGTAGACGATTTCATCGGTGTGCCAAGGAACGATAAAAGGGAGTGTAGACAACCAAACAGATACCAAGCCTTGGTAGCTCAGGTTGGAGAACCCTCTAGTTTTCAGGAGGCTGTTCAACATCAAGTATGGGTAGATGCTATGGTGGAGGAATACAGCTCCATAATGGTCAATGATGTCTGGGAAGTGGTACCTAGGCCTCAAGACAGGTCAATTGTAGGTTTGAGATGGCTCCACAAAGTCAAATACGTTGCAGATGGTAGTGTGGAAAAATACAAAGCCAAGTTTGTGGCTAAGGGGTATGCTCAGAAGGAAGGGATAGACTACGAATAAACCTTCACCCCAGTAGCTAGGTATACTTCTATTAGATCCATGATATCCCTTGCAGCACAGATCGGGTGGGGGATTCACCAGATGGATGTCAAGACGACGTTCTTGAACGGGGTGATAGAAGAAGAAGTATACATTGAACAACCAAAGGGCTTTGAGACACATGAGAAGAAATCTCATGTATGTAGGTTGAAGAAAACCTTGTATGGATTTAAACAGGCACCTAGAGCATGGTACGGTCGAATTGATGATTACTTGCAGAAGATGGGATTCATCAAGAGTGAAGCAGATCCTAACCTCTACTATATAGTTGTAGAGAATGGGCCTCTAATCCTGGTGTTATATGTGGATGATATTTTTCTGACGGGCTCATCCTAGCTCATCAAAGATTGCAAGGAAAACCTAGCTACATAATTCGACATGAAGGATTTGGGACTAATGAATTATTTCCTGGGCTTGGAAGTTTGGCAGCAGAAGGGTGGGATTTTCCTTGGACAAGGGAGATACGCTACAAAGATTTTGAAAAGGTTGAGAATGCAGGACTGTAGACCTATGGATACTCCAATGATTACCAACTGGAAGAATATTGATGCATCCGAAGATAAAGAAGTCGGTCTCCCTTGTACAGGGAGCTCATAGGGTCCCTGATGTATCTGGTCAATACCAGGATAGACATTTGGTAAGCTATCAACACCCTTAGTCAGTTCATGGTAGAACCAAAAAGGGTGCACTAGGTAACAATCAAGCATGTTCTCAAATATATACAAGGAACAATTGAGTATGGACTAATGTACACCCAAGGTAATGACATCAAGCTGAGTGGGATCACTGACGCAGATTAGGTTGGAAGTTCAGTAGATCGGAAAAGTACCACTGGGAACTATTTCAAAATTGGATTGGGAATGACTTCTTGGTATAGTAGGAAACATAAATCCGTAGCTTTGAGCTCAACTGAAGCTGAATATATGGTAGCTAGCACAAATTCATGTGAAGCCATATGGCTAAGGAAATTTCTTATGAATCTATTCAGGAGAAGGATGGAAGTGACCAATATTTTGTGTGATAATCAGAGTTGCATCAAGCTCTCTAATAATCTAGTTTTTCATGACGGGTCGAAGCAGATTGACATCAGGTGTCACTTTCTCAGAGACTATGTCCAATGAGGGGCCGTATAATTGAGGCACACCCCGACAAGAGAATAGATGGCTGACATTCTCACCAAGGCTCTAGGAAGAACAAAGTTTGTTTATTTCAGGGAGAAGATGGGGATGGTTATGAATCCATTTCAATAGCAGAAGCGGATAGTATAAGAAGTTATAGTGCAACAATTAGCAGTGGTAGTGATATGGGCATCATGATACAGTATATTCAGAGGGAGTTGTAGTACAGATGTAGTAGTGATAGTTGTGGTGTCATGGGTAGTAGTATAGGGTGTAGCAACACAGTAGATGAGGGGCAACAGGCCGAGCATCAACAGTGCAGAGGACCGATGACATGAATCAATGTGATGCTTCTATTGGGATGCATTGCTAGAACACATTTCTCACTAAGAGGGAGTGTTGATTTTGTGTAGCATCAGATGTGATCTAGCTATGAAATTTTGCAAAGGGGATAATATTCATGAGATCTCCACGACCTAGAAATCGTTTGGAGAAATTCCACCTAGATGATGAGTTATTAAAATAATTAATATTTTTAATGGGGTTCTTAAGTCTGAACTTAGGAAAATAAAAATATTAATGGTTATTAATAAAGATATGGGTGAGAAGCTTCTAAGAGATAAGGATTAAGTCTGTTTTAATCTTAGCCATTGATTAAGGACTTAATCTCGACCGTTGATTCATCAACAGGAAAGGTATAAGAGAAGACTTGAGATTCATTTGGAGACACGCTGGGCAAATACTCAGTAACTCGAGGGAAATCGATTCTCAAGGAGAAGAAGTTTGATTTTAGAGGGAGAGTAGCAGGGTGAAGGAAGAGGAGGGTATCAACATCAGTCAGATACTGAGGAAGAAGTGACACAGAGCTTCTAAGAGACAACGCAGAGGGAAGAGCAGTGAGACAACGTAACTAGAGACGGAGTTCTCACACAGGTTGATGCATAAGTGACGTAAAGGAGGGTAGTGTTATGCTCTTGACTTGCAAGAAGATACCAGAATACCAAATATGTGAAGAAATATACCCAAAACACAAAACAATAAGAAATAACATCATGTATTTTATTATTCGGAAAGGAAAGCAATGTTCACTTGCCTCTTCGAGGGGGGCAACCTCCAATAGAGCTGGGCTCAATTAAAAAATAAGACACAACGCTCCTCAAGGGGAGTCTCTATCCTTTATATAGGATTCATACATGCAATACCATGGTTCTTATTAACACCATCTATCTAATACCATGGCCCTTTTGCAACTAACTGTGGTCCCTTCTTTAAATGTAGGTCAACCACTTACAATTATTAATATGGGTTTTATTGACTCTTTAATTAACTATAACTATGACTTGACCTTATTACATAAATAAGGGGGTTAGAGTTGGAACCTAATATGCCTTCCCCCATAAAAATAGCCTTGTCCTCAAGGTTGAAGCTGCGGAAACTGTTGAAGAACAGTGACTGGTTTCCAGGTTGCATCTTCTAGAGAGGTGTCTTTCCACTTGACGAGGACTTCCTTGAACGTGTGGCTGCGCAGGTGTTGTTCTCGCATGTTAAGAACCTGTTCATGTTGGAGCTAGATTGAACCTTCTTCATCCAATTCCGGTAGACTGGTTTGAATTCTGCAATGGTTCCCAACCACTTTCTTAAGGCATGAGACATGGAAGACGAGATGGATTTTTGCAGTGGGTGGCAGGGCTAGCTTGTAGGCTACTTCTCCGATGCGCTGAAGTATTTGATACAGTTCGTAGAATTTTGGAGATAATTTCTGACAACCCTTGTCTTCGAGTGATGTTTGCTTATATGGTTGTAGCCTCAAGAATACCTGATCCCCTTCTTGAAATTTGCACTCTAAACGATGTTGGTCTGCCTGTTGCTTCATGCGATTTTGAGCTTGATGGAGATTCTCTTTGAGGTGGGCTAGCATGATTGCATGGTTCTATAGGAGTTGATCCACTGCTTTTACCTTCGAGCATCCCTGGATATAAGAAGTAGGTGAAGGAGGGAGTTGACCATAAACTTCTTCATATGGAGTCATTTTGGTGGTGGCATGATAGTTAGTATTATACCACCATTTGGCTGGAGGTAACCATTGGACCCATATATGTTGCTTTTTTGAAGTGAAACACTTGAGGTAGGTCTCCATACATTTGATGACTGCTTCAGTTTGACCATCAGTTTGGGGATGATAGGAAGTACTGAGTTGTAGTTGGATACCTTGTAGCCTGAAGAGTTCCTGCCAAAAGTTATTGGTGAAGATCAGGTCACGATCATACACAATGGAAGTGAGCATGGCATGCAATTTGAAGATCTGGTCCATAAAAGATTGAGCCACCAAAGCTAGTGTAAAAGGGTGGGGTAGGGTGTAAAAATGAGCATACTTAGAAATTCTGTCCACAACCACCGTGATGACTGACTTGTTTCCTAACTTCGGAAGACCCATAATGAAATCCATAGAAACCTCCGTCCAGATTAAGGTAGGTATGGGCAATGGCTGTAATGTGCTTGGGAATTTGACTGTTTCTCCTTTGTGGCGCTGACACACATCACACTCAGCTACAAAATAAGAATGTTCTTTTTGATGCCTGTCCAAAAGAATGAACGTCGAGTATGAGCATAAGTATTCTGAAAGCCTGAATGGCCTGCAATGGGAGATGAGTGCAACTCTGCCAAAATGCAACTTTTGAGGGTGGATGTTGGTGATATCACTACTTTTTCCTTGTAGCAAAGAATCTCATCTTGCCAAGAGTAGCCCGCTGTGGAATTTGGATCCGCTTGCAAGTTATTAATGAGTTGGGAGAGGAAAGGATGTGAAATCCATTCCTTGCGAGCCTCTTCAATCTACTCTAGAATTGGAAGAGAGATTGCTAGCAGGGTGCTTTCCTCCTCAAATTGTGGTGATAAAGTGTCCACTACTACATTTTCGCGCTCTTTCTTGTAAATTATCTCATAATCATATCCCAACATTTTGGCTAGCCATTTATTTTGTTGTGGCGAGGATAGGTGTTGCTCCAAAAAATATTTAAGGCTTTGATGGTCTGTGCGGATTTGGAAATGCCGCCCCAATAAGTATGGTCGCCAGGTATCCACTGCATGTAAGATGACCATCATATCCTTCTCATAGGTAGATTGTCCTAGATTTATCCCACTTAGTTATTGGCTAGTGAAGGCCAAGGGTCGACCTTCCTGCATCAAGACAACCCCAATACCCATACCTGAAGCATCACATTCAATCACAAATGATTTGGTGAAGTCGGGTAGTGCCAATATGGAAGTGGAACACATGGCATGTTTGAGAGCTATAAATGCTTGTTGCGCTTCATCATTCCAGAGGATGAATTTTTCTTGAGAAGGTGAGTGAGGGGTCTAGCAATACGACCATAATTGTAGACAAATTTGCGATAGTAGCCGGTGAGACCCAAAAATCCTCTCAAGCTCTTCAAGGTCTTTGGTTGAGGCCAATCTTGCATTGCCTAGATCTTTTTTGGATCCACCCTGACACCTTCATGCCCCACAATGTGGCCCAAATACTCAACTTCTTCCATGCCAAAAGAGCACTTGGACAATTTGACAAATAATTTATGCTTCTGGAGCAGTTGCAAGAGTGGATCTACATGCTAAAGATGTTTTTCCCAGGTGAGGCTGTAGATGAGGATGTCATCAAAGAAAACAAGGACAAATGTTTTGAGATATGGTTTGAGTAGGTGATTCATGAGGCTCTAAAAAGTGGATGGGGCATTACAGAGACCAAATGGCATGACCAGGAATTCATAATGGTCTTCATGAGTTTGGAAAGCAGTCTTTGGAATGTCTACTTCTTTCATGCGAATTTGGTGATAGCCCGAGCGAAGGTCGAGCTTATTAAAGAATTGAGCCCCATTTAGTTCATCCAGCAAATCATCAACAACTGGGATGGGAAATTTATCTTTGACCGTCAGCTTGTTGAGGGCCCTGAAGTCTGGACACATATGCCATTGCCCATCTTTTTTGAGCACCACGACCACAGGCGATGAATAAGGACTAATGCTAGGATGAATGAGACCGGCTTCTAGGAGCTCTTGATGATTTTTTCAATTTCATTCTTTTGGGCAAAAGGATATCTATATGGGCGCAGATTTGGTGGTTGTGCTCCTGGGACCAAAGTAATGCTATGATCATGTTCCCCTCTCGAGAGTGGAAGCTCATGAGGCTTGTCAAAGATGTGCAGATGGTTGTTTAAGACTTGTTGCATCTTAGGATGAATATGAAGGGAAGTGGGTTCGAAGGCCTGGATGACATTAAATTGGGCTATAACTCCATGGTGACCCCTTTTTAACATTTTTTCCATCCTATCCGAGCTGATGATAGAAGGAGCACCTGCGTGGAGTTTGTGGAGGGTACGTGTGTAGTTATTCTACTTAAAGCTCATATATAACTCTTGGAAATCCATTATGATTGGGCCGAGTGTGCGGAGCCATTCAGGGCCCAAGACAATGTCACACCCACCCATGTTGATGGCAAACATGTGGGTCTTTAGGTGATAGTCCCCCATTTGAAGTTTGACATTTTCACAATGGCCTTCACATTTCATTACCCCCCCATCAGCAATCTGGACCTAGAAATTAGAGATTTCTCTGACAAAACAATGCATTGCTTCAACAACTCTTTGATGGATAAAGTTATGTGTACTACCACTATCAATCAAGACTACTACAGGGCGATGCTTAATAAAACCTTTGATTTTGAGAGTTTGGGGAGATCAATTTCTTGCCAAAGCATGAAGTGAGATAACTGGTTCTTCAAGTGTAGTTGGGAGCTCATTGTCCGGCTGGTTGTCCTCATCTTCCTCCTCTGGTCCCTCAAATGGTGGGGCTTCCTCAGATGAACTGTGATCAATAGCATCAATTTGAAAGAATTTGGGTTCCTTGCATTTATGCCCTGGGGAGTATTTCTCATCACAATAGTAACATAATCCTTGCTTTCTTCTTTCCGCCATTTCTACTGGTGACACCTTTTGAACCTTAAGTGTTTGGGTAGTGCTCGGAGTCTGGGTGGGGCATCTCTTGGCTATGAAATTTGGAGAGTCGATTGGGCCACTAACGCACATTCTACTTCACAAGCTATCTTGCAAGTTGCCAGCCATGAGACTGGGTGTTGCAGTTGAATGTGGGCTTGTATGACATCTTTGAGACCACTGACAAAAGATTCCAAGTAAAATTGATCTACTAGACCTCCTGTGCGGAAGGCTAATGCTTCAAAGGCTTTAATATATTCTTGCACTGTGCCTGTCTGTCGGAGCTTAATAAGATGACCCAAAAAGTTAGATTCATGGTCAAAGTGATTAGAAAGGGCTTTTGAGAATATCTGCCAAGTCATTGGCATTGCATAGCAGCGTTTATGCCACTGCCACCATTGCCATCTCTCTTGGTCCAAGTACATTCTTCCCACACTTAGCTTAGTTGCATCATTTCTGATGTGATTCAATGTGAAATATTGCTCCATTGTGCTAGCCATATGGCCAGATGAGAGCCATAAAATTTATACATGTCTAGCTTGGGTGGTCGAGGCTGGGATAGTTGGTGGTTTCCATAGAAGTGAAGACAATGGCTAGACTCATCCTCAAGGTTTTCATTAAAATCATATGCCTCCTATTGTTCCCACGACTTTCCCTTTGTGATTGTGTCATTTAAGGTCTAGATCTGCTTCGTTAATGCCTCCAACTTTTGTTCAAGGGTGTCTATCTTCTCATTGGCCATAGCTTGAGCTCTGGTTTGTACTATGCATAGATCTGATGCACTTGTCATTACTGTGACAAAAAAATTGGGACCACCCGAAATTTTGACACTGACAAGTGAATGGTACCACCTTGCTCAGCTTGTTGACCTGATTCTTATGGGCTAAGTCTCCTATAAGTGTCCCGAGAGGGTCTCAGATTTTTTTTTTTTTCAAAGGAGTTTTACTCCTTGCTTAGGAATATTGCAGTAGCCGATTCCCATAAAAGTTAATTTTTCCCAATGTCCTGTGAGAATCACGCCCAGGTATAGGAGCCACACAAATAGTCAGATCTGTCGGCGAAACCCTCAACTGCAGAGTATGAGTAAGAATGTGGCAGTGATCAAAAACTTGCTCCTAAATTTGAATGGCAGATTTGATTGTTGTGACTGCTACAGAACCCAAATTGTTGGAACTAAATGGCAGATCTGATAGATCTGATTGGCGGATCTGATAGATCTGAATGGCGGATCTGATAGATCTGAATGTAAGAATTGATTGTTGCGGTTGCGACAGAACCCAATCTGCTAGATCTGAAAAGATGATGCGTGATCTAGAGAGAGACAAGGGAACTATGGTCTAAAGGAGTGTCAGGTGCTACAGATCGCAATATACATAAGGGTCCGACAGTAGTACTCGGCCAAATATTTTAGGGCACTAACCAAGGAGGATCAACCGTACCCTTAGCTGTATAACTCGACTACCCTATCGTACATGGGAGTAATCTCCCCGAGTGTTGTTCTCGGTGTACTATAGTAGCAAGACGACCAACAATTTATCTATGGCGAGGTTTCAAGAGAGTCTAGGTGACTTCCGATATACCCAGAGG
>APFE030816654.1:0-12104 GCA_000404065.3 Pinus taeda
AGTTAGTCGTGGAAAGAATATAACACAACCCAACAAAAATATAGTTTTAATACTTTTGATTATGTCCAAGGAATCTGGCATTGAGTTCCCTTTTAGGATTATGTGAATGACTATTTGAGGAATCTCACCAAGTCACCATGGACTTAGTGTTGATTATTTTTAATTCAAAACAAGGTTTTACTTATGTTTGGCATTATTTCTATCCCAAGTAGCAATAAGTGAATTCCATTTTTATAATACCAATGGCCATAATTCAAATTAAATTCTTATTGCATAGTCATAAATAGCTTACCTTGATCTAGAATTAATAAATTCACAAATGTAGGGATAATGCCAAGCATAGTGATTGAGTTGGGTTGTACCAATTAGGCATAAATTTTAGTAAAATAATGTTTTACTATGGTCCAAAATCCATACATAATGAACAATATCATCGAGGGATTTGCATGTCTTTAAATTGGCTCAAATTAACAAAAATTCCAATTTTATCTATTTACTCAAAGCACATTCCACATCTCTTTTACAATGGGGAGATTCATTTCCATCATCTATTTACTAAAAGTCACATTCCACATCTTTTTTGCAATGGAGAGACTCACTTAACTCATAGTTAATCATATACAACTGTCATAAGTTCATCATGGTACTCATCAAATAGATTACATTACTAGTCCTTAGATTCGTACTAGCCCTTTCATCTTGTAATATTTGAGTATCAAAAGAAGCAAGAAGGCCTTACTCCTCTCATGGTGCTACTTACTTCAGAGCTCTCTAGCGTGAAGTTTAATTAAGCCTTTGGTTTTCTATGGGGTGATTAGAATGAACATATCTCCAGTTATGAATTTGTGATTACCATATGGCTCAAAAATATCTTTGATAAAAAATATTTTTTTTTCATTGATTAGTATTATCGAAATACACCATCCATATAAACAAATGCCCATTTTATGCAATTGCAATATGTGTGTGTGTATTGTAGGAAGCATATCTAAATCTTTCTGGTCATACAACTAAGTATACTTTAGTGCAACTACTAAATAAGTAAAAATATAATCTCAAAGTATAGTTGGAAATATGAACCCATAAAAAATCCTTGCAATTTCATGATAAGTTTTTCCTTTGGAGATTTATGGTCTAGACACGTGAAAGTAACATGCTAAGAGTAGGGGAACATGTCCATGTGTGTCATAGTTAAAGAAAATGATGGCAAAAATATTAGTGGACTGGTTCAAGTTAAAACCTTTATGAAACAAGAGGTAAGCCTCTAATCGTGATAAGTAGTGTTTTTCACTATGTAGTCACCATTTCCCAAATTATGGGTCTAAAGAAAATTAATAGTGAAATAAGAATCACTTGACAATTTTTTTTCTATAGGAACTCTAGTCATGATAACTAATTATTTCTTTTCTATAGAGTTAACTTGCAAAGGTTCAATGAGATTGCAAGAAATTTCCTGAGTGCAAATGGAAGTAAAATAGTCAAACCCATTTTATTAATCTTGATAGATATTCTATTATACCTATTGCTTCTAGATATTTGATGATGGCCTAAGTGATTTTTTTTTTTCATTTTTAAAACTATATGGAGGAGGATGGAATAATAATTTTTTCTCATTCTTAGTGTACAGTTCTAAATGTTCACGAATAGTGGATTGCATTTTTCACTAAGCTATGGGTTTAATTTTTTTTTTTTATTCAAGATTTACTTACACCATTCTCCAGTTATTTCCAATGCCAACATATGAGGGAAAAAAATAAAATGGAAAGGGAGAGTGACCAATTTCAATTAAGGTGAAGTCATTTCAAGTTATTGTTTACATGATACAAAGAACTATTGAAATAGAAAAACCCAAGGCATGCGAAATAAACAAAACTGATGAAGAGCCATGCAAAGTACTAGAGGAAGAGCTAGAGGAGGTAGAGGACGAACATGATCCATATGAATAGGAAGATGCGGGAATGACATAATTAGAGATGGAGACCCCAAAAACCAAGTTAAAAAAATTTAGATAGGTTGATAGGTTAGAGAAGGAGGTAGCTAGCTATAAATCAAAAGTTGAATGCTTGGAAGAAAAAGCCATCTCTTTAAATGAGGAATAGAAAGATGATTCTTGTCTAGGAGAAGTTGAAGAAATTAAAGTGCAGGAGGAAAGTATGATGATTCAGAGGATGAATATTGAAGTTAAAAGATCAAAATGTGACAAACAATATTTGTGTTTCCTAGCACACAAAATTGAGAGACCATTATTTCCATTCCCACATTTATTCGATATACTTAAAAGTGTAGTTAATTTTCTTTCAAATAAAAATAAAAATAGTGGAAAATGCGTAGTATATTAGGATCCTAGAGAATTTATAGTTGTGTTTTCCTAGAGTAGTGAATAGGATCAAGGATTATTGTGTGAGTGGTACCAACATAACTTGGTAATGATTGGTTCCACTTATTGGGATCCAAAAACTTTTTTTTGGGTATGTACAACTTAGAGCATTCATTTATTTGTTGAAAAATAAAATCAAATGGAGTGATATACTCTCTTTCATGGAACCCTTGAAATGAAATGATGAATCCTGGGTGAGAGGGGCCTCAAAGCTAGCCAAGTTACACATTGAGATAACAAAGATAATGCAAGGTAAATTATTTGTAATATATTTTGGGAAATCATGTAGTTTGGATTTTCAATATTTTGAAGAATGGATGACCTTGAATATCATATATCATATCCATCAAAAGAAAAAGAAAGTTTGTAATAGAGGGTTTGTAAGGGAAGAATCCATTGACAAATACCAGGCTCAATGATGCAAGCCCAATTCTAAGCCTGCTTTAAAACCCATAGTGCTCAGTTACTCTTTGAAGGCACTTCCTTCAATTCTTCATAATGAACTCTATTGGGATATGAATCCATTTCCTAAATAATAAAGTGGCAGGAGCCGAAATGGTTACAAATACAACCCCTTTCCTCTACAAACAACACATGCTCCTCTATGATTTCTTGATCCTTATTCAAACCCAATATAGGTGTGAAAAAATAATAAAACGTATGCCCTAATATTATAACTTGGCCCCTTTTACCTTTCTACCAGTGCTACTCTCATAACTTGGCTTTCTACCCCTTTTTTGTTAACAATAGAACTCATGATCTTTTCATTTATTCCAAGGCCCAAACTCATACACATATGTCGCTAGCATCGAGACCAACACTTCTTAAACCACATGCTATAACCAAGGCTTATAAAATCCTGGACCTCCTCGTATACCTTGGCTCCTCTATACTTCGCCCATGGAACCTCACCCTATGTCCAACGCAAATGGATCCAAATGATGGATACAACCTTCCAGGTATGGCCCACTCTTCCACGCAAGCTCAATTAAACAAGCCTGATGAAATAAGAAGGGTGACTAAGATGAAATAATAAGGGTTGATAAAAACTCCATCGGGTTGAGACCTTTGGGTGGGTCCTACTCAAGCCTCCATTTAATCTCCAACCCACTATTTAAAGCTCGACACAATGGAAAATTCATTTTCAAAAACCCATCGGGATAGAATCCCCAAGCGAGACCCACTTAACCTTACATATTTTCGAGGTCGCACAAGTCTGGCTATAATAGACCTACTCTTTGTAATGCTACCACTTTTAAACTTCTGGGATGATATCTTCGACCCGATGTTGTTAATTGAATGCTCCTTTTTGAAGAAACTTATGTTCTGTCTCCTGGTGCTATTAATTAACAGACTTCTGTCGAGACTCTAAAATACCTAAGTGTTGTGCTCCTCTCGCCTATGTATTTGGACTTTGAACCTATCGAGCTTTCAAACACCTTCGTCATTCCTACGGTTACACCTATAGGAATCCATGTTTCCACTGCTTACTCTGATATTTCATGTGGTGAGATCATTGATCACCCCTTGATAAATGATATATGTTTCCCAACAGGGTCTGGGAACAATCAAAGGATTCTTTCCTTCTTGCTTCTCCAAAGCGTTATCGCTCTTGAGCTCTTACAATTCTTCTTCAGTCTCACTTTCTTATCATTTGGTCTCAGACTTTGCATTCCTGTGTCCAACACACTTCTATTGTGTTATTCTGGTACCGCAAACGATATATATAAATGTGAAAATCTCTCCCAAGCTTACATGAAAACTAAGTGTAATAGGTTAACAATTTTGAACAAAGGCTCATATTTTGGAATTCATACACTTGAACAAAGTGTCCTCATATATTATACACAAATAATTACAAAAGGCCTTTAGCCTGAAATACATCATTTGGCTCTCTCGACGTTCTCTTCTCTCTTATGATTTCTCTTTATACACTTGGGCCCTATTTCCATGAAATTGATTCTATTTATACAAAAATATACAAAACTAAATTTTGGTTTAGATCCACTATTTTCTCACCTAAACTAGATCCCATAAATCCATATTTTCCTCAAAATATCTAACTAATCCCCAAATCTCTCTAACTCTCTCAATATTCTCGAGAATTATCAAAAAATAGATCTAATTGCAATTGTATTTATAAATACATATTTTTCTCGAACTTTCTAAAAGCATAGGAAATATAATAATTGAATAATTACACTCAATTAGGTGACCATATCCCTTCGTAATGAATATACCCCTATCCTAGTCAAAAATCAATTTTGACTTGGACGTAAGATGATCTTATATCATACTCCCAAGGTGAAAAAATTTCATGGTCTCCTAACCATGTGTTGTTGAAAAAAATCATTCCCGGATCCCAAACTTTGTTTCACAGCTAGCCCTTCTCTTTATCATGTTACTACTCTATTGTTTTTGTTTCTACCTTCTTTATTCTTCCTGGTTTCCAAACTTTATGTTGCATCTTTCCTCCTTACTCACTGGTGTAAAATTGCTCCAACATCTGTAATATGTTTTCCCTTATTTTTATTTGGCTCAAACAACTCTCCTATTGAGGTTCTTTCAACATCAACTTCCTCATTACTTCAATTTCAATGTCCAACCTATCCTATGACTAGCAAAAATATCTGATTCCTTGTTGAAATTTGTCATTGTCTTCCATTGACATATCAAGATACTAATTGTTTAGAACTTCTTCTGTTATCCCTTTCATTTTCTATTGGAACTAATTACTATCGTTTTCCATTTTTTGTTTCATATTCTTATGGAAAACTCTATTTCACTCTCATTTGGATTGTTGCAATCCATTGTCCTCAGATTGTCTAGCCAGTCTTTTAGAAATCTTAATTCTACTGCAATGTTTTCCATGTTCAATTCTCTGCAATCCTACAAATCATCTTTCAATGGTTCTTGTACATCAATGATTGAATTATTTCTAAGCCATCTTACTGTTACTTGTACATCTTCATTACCTACAAACACAAACAATTTGTCCATTTTAAAAAGATGAGACCCTAAAGTATCCTTTGTTGCCTCCAATATCCTTTCCTCATGCAACACTATAATTTTCAAGTTGCTCATCAAATCTTCCTCTTCCATAATAGCAACTTTATCCATCATACATATACTCTTCAAACCCATGTTCCTCGATATCATAATTTCAACTAAATTTTAAAGATATTTTTTTCTTCTTCTCAACCTGTTCAACAACACTCAGTGACTGTTCTTCCTCCCTACATAAAACAAAATAAATGTTTTGTCTTTCATCTGGAACAACTCCTGCATTCACATACCAGTTGTTAAAATTAAAATCAATATGGCCTTCATCTTCTATCAACATCTCAGTCATCATTACTCCATGTTGATCTTCATTCCCCCCATAATCTATGAGACTCTTAGTTAGCCTCTCATCAACATCTTCTTCATCCCTCTCTCCAAGAATTGGTCCTTGTTTTGGTATAGAAATAATCTCTTCAACAATTGTAATCCTTTGTTGCTGCTCCATTTCTCTTCCCAAATGAGCATTTAGCCTCTTTTCAAACTCCCTAAGTTTCTCCATCAACTGATTATTTAATCTCTATCTCAGATTTACCTGTAATAAATTCCACTTTAATCTCTTCTGAAGAGTCCATATGTAACCATGGTCTTCCTCACCTTTATGTAGCAGTCCTATCAAAACCTCTAGCTGCAATTTAATTTCAGCTATTTCTCTATCAAATTCAACACAATTCAGTTTCTTATGGTTTACCTTCGAGCCTTACTATGACCATCGATAGTCATAGTCTTCTTACCCTTATGAGATTCTCCTTGCTCATTGTGAGTTTCATTCAAGCCACTGCAACAAAGTGACTCCATCAATTTGTTTCTAAACTCTTCCATGTCTAGTTTTCTCCTAGTATTTCTGCTGACTCCTTCCTCTAGAATATTCATGCGAGAACTCTCTACCCTCCTAGCTTCTGCATTCATTCTCATTTTTCCAATTGCCTCATCATCTTATCTTCTTGAATTGTGACCTATCTCTAAACCCATGTCTGTCTGAAGCCATCTTACCTCTTCCTTATTCCTCTAATGAACTCTCCTTGTTCACCTGTGAGTTGGAACAAACCTCCTCTTTCTCTCTTTCTATTTATATCTCTGGGAAATTATACCTACGATCACTTGTGGAACTTCCTGTAGCAACTGCAACTTCTACCCAACTCTGCATGTTGGAAGTTGTTGTTCTCCTAGTTCTCTGTAGTAGAGCCATTTCTCCTTCATCTAGAGCACACTTGCTCTTCATTTTCAAAAGTTGTTCGGTTGTTGCAATTTCACCTGCTCACTTTCTCTTTAGAGAACTTTTGTTGTCCTCTCTCTTTCTTTAGCAATCCATATTGCTATTGTGTTCTATCAAAATCCTCCTTTATTCTAAGAGCTTTCTTGATTTATTCTCTCTTTCACAACATTGATGGTTGTGACTGGTCTCATCTTCCTCCTACTAATGTTTTCTTTACCTTGCAAACACATTCTCATTTGGAGTTTCTCTTATCACAAATTCATTTGTTGTATGGTTGCTCCCTGCAAAACAACATTTTATGGCCAGTGTTAATAAAAACATCAATACTATCAAAACCTTTCCCCAAGATCTCATCCTTTGAATAATTTTGTGCACCTTATCTCTTCTCATGCACTCCTCTGTAGACAACATTTCTATCTACTCCAACCTCTACAACTGATTCAACTTCCTATTCAATTGTAAATTTCTAAAACAAAATTCTTCACACATTAAAAAAAAACTCTATGGTCGTTTATCTGCTCTTCCAGAAGCTCCAGTCTACTATTAATTTTTCCTTCTTGTGTCATTATTTAGCGCTCATAGTCCTCAACTCTCTTTGCTTTTCATAGAGTTTCACCTTGTATCCAACATTTGCAGATGTATAAAGCAGACAATTTATTTTTTATATTGTATATCTTTATATTAGTATTTTTAAATTGTATTTAATATTTTCTATTTATTTATATTTTATATTTTATATTTTATATTTTATATTTTTATTTTTTTAAAAATTTAATTTATTTAATTCATTTTTATTTTATTATTTTAATTTTTTTTTTCCAGATCTCTCTTAGTCTAATCAACATATTCATTCTCTTTATACTTTAGGAGCTCTGGTTTTTGTTTTCCTGTAAGTCTTCTTTTCTTATAGATTTGAATGCATCTAATAAACATGTTGGCCCAATTTTGAGCCCGCTTTAAAACCCATAGTGCCCAATTACTCGCTAAAGGCACTTTCTTCAAGTATTCATAATCATCTCTATCAAGATATGAATCCCTTTCCTATATAATACAATCGGAGGAGCAACAAGGGTTACATATATAACCCCTTTCCTCTACAAACAATGCAGACTCCTCTATGCTTTCTCAGCCCTTATTCAATCCCAATACATGTGTGCACAATTAACAAAACATATGCCCTAATATTATAACTCGCCCCCCTTTACTTTTCTACCAATGCTGCTCCCATAACTTGGCTTGCTCCCTTTTCTCTGTTAACAATAGTGCTCATGGTCTTTTCCTTTATTCTAGGGCCCACAATCATACACATATGCTGCTAGCCCATAGCTTGACACTTCTTAAACCACATGCTATAATAAAGGCTTATAAAAGCCTGGGCCCCCTTGTATACCTTAGCTCATATATACTTCGCTCATGGAACCTCGACCTATGTCTAATGCATAAAAACTTGGCCTCAAATTCCCACCTTTTCCTTTTATATGAACTCTATAAACCGTCGGATCCACCCTTTCAGGTATGGCCCACACTTCCACGCAAGCCAAACGAAATAAGAAGGGTGACTACAAACGCCGTTGGGTTAAGACCTCCAGGTGGGTCCTACTCAAGCCTACACTTAATTTCTACCCCACTCATTAAATCTTGGCACAATGGAAAATTCATTCACAAAAAAACACCGAAATTAAATCGCTAGGTGAGACCCACTTAACCTTACATCTTTTTGAGGCCATGCAAGCCCGACTACAATAGCTTGGATCTTTTCAATTTTTCTTTAGTCTCACTTTCTTCTCATTTTGTCTTTCCCTCTACGTTCCTCTATCCAACACACTTATGTTGTATTATTTTGGTCCTGCAAACGATATATATAAATGTGCAAATCCCTCCTAAGCTTACATGACAACTAAGCGTAACAGGCTAAAAATTATTGAACAAAGGCACATATTTTGGAATTCATACACTCGAATAGAGTGTCCTCATATACTATATACAAATAATTACAAAAGGCCTTTGGCCTGAAATACATCATTTGGCGCTATCAACATTGTGGCCTCTCTCGGTTCTCAAGTCCTTTCTCTTCTCTCTCATGATTGCTCTCTATACACTTGGCCCATATTTCTATGAAATTGATTCCATTTATACAAAAATATCCATAACTAATTATGGTTTACATCCACTATTTTCTCACCTAAACTAGATCCTCTAAATCCATATTTTCCTCAAAATATCTAACTAATCCCTAAATTTCTCTAACTCTTTCAATATTCTTGAGACTTCTCCCAAATAATAGATCTAATTACATTTGTATTTATAAATATATATTTTTCTAAAAATCTCTAAAAACATAGGAAATACAATAATTGAACAATTACACTAAATAGGGAACCAACTCCCTTGGTAATGAATATACCCCTATCCTAGTCAAAATCCATTTTGACTTGGAGGTAAGATGCTCATGCATCACTCAAGATAACATTAGACCATTTTTTGAGGTATGTTGGTCGCCCGAAGGAACATATTATTCAATGGATCGGGTTAAGGTTTTGTATTCCTATTTTGTGGAGTCCTTTGGAAGATGATAAGCAAAAAGAGGTTTTATAGGCCAATATCAACTAGATATTGGAATATTATAAGTATATGAAGAGGTCCACCCTCCTTGTAATCGAGGCACTGTTTTCCTGAAAGCTCCATAACCGAAGGCATCAAGCAAGAAGAGCAGGCATATTTACCTGAGGACATGTAATGATCTCATCTAGAGGGAAAGGATATACCTTGGCAATGGCATCCTTTTTACTCAATTTTGGCATCATCCATATACTTTTCACTTACCTGTTCTAGCACATTTTTCTACCTTTTTGTGCTCAAAATAACATTTTGGCATGAGGTATTTATTAATTTGCATCTTGTCACATTTTTTGAAATATTTGATGATAAATATGGTAGAATACATGCTTACAATTAGTAGCAGGATGTTGCAGTCTATTTATGCTATAGGTCAACTGCAAGGAAGCCACAAGAAACCCACAACGAAACTACTAATAAATTTATGGAATCTATAGGAAAGTTGTGAAACCCTAATTCTATGGAAAGTGTTTCCACTAGGTTACAAAACAATTGGAATCATGCTTCTAATGAATTCCATCTTTGAATTTGTGGAATTGGATGATAAACATAGTAAAGCAACAATGACTATGGAACATAATTGAGATACATGGAAAGATAATATTATTTAATTGGAGTATATAGGTGGCATTGAACTATGATCCACTTTGATGTCATAAGATTTCAAATCAGGAAAAATAGAGTTTATATTTTATGTTTCAAATTAGTTAATGGTTAGTCATGGGTCAGTGAACCTAAAACTACATATGCCAAAAATTAAAGGAGACAAATAATGTTTTGTTGATAGCTATTTAGATAGATTTAGAATCATTAGTTCTCAAGCATGTCTAAATATATTTCCTAAGTATAGAATCCACAAGTTTCTATAAAATCAGAGCACTTGATCTTGCAGAGATAGGGAGAGAATATGCAAAAAAATGTTATTTCCTATATTCAGAATATTTCTTAATTAAACTTGCTCAAGCTTTCATTCCTGTTTACATTTTTATGAGTGATTAAAATGAATTCATAGTTGCTACATCCCTTTCTAGCACTTTGTTTAAGGAGGTGAGTCCCACTTTGATACAACAAGCGTTGTAGTTTTAGCTAGGTATTTAGGTTTTGATTATTAATAGTTTATAAATGAAAGTTTATGCATTTTAAGTGCGGTGGATTAATTAATTTTCCCTAGAAGAATACCATTGTTTCATTAAAATATCATTCAACATTTGACTAAAGTGTTGTTGCTTTTCCAATAAATCAATCATGTGTGATGAATATATTTTCTTTCAATAAGTTCGAATTGTCATTCTCAGTTACAATTGATTTGTGCGATCTAATTATTTCTAGTGTTATAGAGACAACATTATCATAGAATAGAGATTTTTTTCCCTTGCAAATTACAATTATCAGTTGCTTCAGAATTATTATAACCTTGTTGACTTACATTTTTCTTATTAAAAGTATTCATAAATATTTTTTACGCTTGGGTTTATAAAGTAATATAGTTATAGAAAAATCCTCCAAATGAACGTCCTTGATGTGATAATTAATTTTGTTGTTTTTAGTAACCATAGAGATCATCTTGGAAAGGACTAAAATTCATTTCTAGCATTTAGTTAAATTTCCTTTCTACAAATAGTGAATTGATATCTTTTCGACAAATGTGATATCCTTTCTAAAAGTGTGACCTTCCTTTCCAGTACAATAATTAATTTAATTCCTTTCAACAACAATGATTTTTTTTTTTTAAGTAAGTATTGAGGGTCTTTCGCAGTGCATTATATTAGATATCATTTTTTGGGATTGAACTGCATTAACAAAGTCATTCATCTATGACCATTTCCATGAGAGGTAGTCGTAAATGACTAATTTCTCATGATTTTTGAATATTCCACTTAACACTCATTGCATCGGGTGATGCTCACAGGGGTGAAGAAGTGGGATTGAAACTAGTGAAATGAATCACACACCGTCAATCATCACTTCCGGGGCTTGGAACCAGGTGACCAGGACTTCCTGGGAGGTCACCAATCCTAGATCGCCTCTGGCTCAAGCGCACTTAACTGTGGAGTTTTCCCCATAATTAAGCCCACTTAGCTTGCTACCCCACTTGCAAAACCTTAGGAAGTATTGTGCCTCATGAACCATTCAAGTAGAGATCCCTTCACTATTATGTATTTAAGTATTGATTTTATTTTTGCAAGGGTGACCTTCCTTTATAGCATAATAATTAATTGATTTCCTTTTAGCAAGAGTAATTTTCTCTCTAAATTTTGTAGAATCTTTCTAAAATCCTGTGAAGTATTTGCACTCTGATAGTAAAAGTAATTATTGAAACTACAACTAATGAACCAACCAATGAAAGAAGAATGCATAACTTGCATATACAATGCACAACAACTCATAAGTTCCATATGAATCTTCAGTTTAACAATTAAATGTGTGAAAACTTTCATTAAGTCTCTAAGTAATTGTAAAGGCAATTAAAAGACCCATCACATGGCTTCTTCAAGCACACATCTAGATCATCATGTATGATTGATTGACTCAAGTGCTTCCATTCATATGATTCCTCATAGGGAGTGGTTTTCTAAATATGAAAAATATAATGAAGGTGGAATTTTCCATAGAGATAACTCAATGGTTAGAATCGTAGGACATGGAAGATTTAAGTTGCTTCTCAAGGATGGATGGGATAGAAAGCTCCTCAAGGTTTTGCAAATTCCATAGATAGTTAAAATCTTGATATATGTTAATAAAATTAGTGATATAGGTGTAAATATTGTGCTTTAAAATGAAACCTCTAAAATGGTTCAAGGAGAAATGGTGTTGATTAGGGGAGTTTGGAGTGGA
>APFE030816655.1:1340-13515 GCA_000404065.3 Pinus taeda
ATCTTCTGATTCCTCCTCTGCTACAGAGTCTGATTCTTCCTCCTTTAGTTCAAACTCTATCTTCACAGGTTCCTTTGGTTGGACTTCATGTTTAATAACATCTTTCACCTCTCTGAACACAACATCTCGACTGTACACAACCTTCCTTGTTACTGGGTTCCAAACCTTATAACCCTTTAAACCATCTTTATACCCAATAAAGATGCACTTTCCAGATTTACTATCCAACTTGGTTCGTTTCTCCTTTGGAACATGTACATATGCATCACATCCAAATACCCTCAGATATTAGATATTAAATGATTAAGTTTTAGTTTATATGGAAATGCTAAAAATGATTTGAAATTAGTATAGTTTTATGTTAATTATAAAATTTATTAGATATTTAGAAACACCAAAATGTTTGTGTTTAAGTAATTCCAAGATTAGTTTAGAATATGAAGACTAGTTTTCCTGCAACTCTCTTATTTCACTTTATTGCTGCAAATCTTCTTCTCTCATCTCGGTTGCTATCTTCTTCTTTTTTTCTTTTTTAGATTTTGTTTTTGAGCATTTTTATCCTTCCTAATTTTGATATTATATTTTGTTTCTAAGCCTTCTTTCTTTTGTAGTATCTATATATTACTTTTTTTTCCTTGGTGTTTTGGTTATCTTTAAGTCAGCTTTATTTAACCAAGTACAATGAACTTCTCTTTTCACTGATTGCTTTGGTTATTTTTAATAGAGTAGAATTTGATTTTTTTAAACCTTTCCACCAGCTCTCTGGTGTTATTCTATTTCATTTTCTTATTGTATTTTCTTTCCTTCTTTCCCATTCTATTTTATTGAATGGAAGCCCCTATTCATTTAGGAATTTACAGGGTAAGTTCCTTAGATTGAACACCAAAGGTCATTGCTCAAAAACAGATCACATATTAGTACACCAACATTATTGACCTCATTAAAACCCTCAAAGAGGGAAGCAAACCATAACCTAAGCCAAAGCGGCCACTTCAGGAAATATTATTAATGTAAAAGAAATTTTTTTTACCTAAGCTTCTCTCATAAAACAGTTTGCGGACAAAGGACCCTCCATTATCTTTAAATAGAGATCATGGGCCAATCGGGTGTTAAGCCATGAATCAAGTATCAGTAATGTCGAGGAGAGAATGAACCGTTGGATCACTTCATGTCTAGGACATATAGTGACCGTCGGATTGTAAGTTACAAAAAAAATACATACTAAAGAAACACACTTTATCTAACTATACACTAGACAAAGTTATACTTAATTATTTCTTGTGCTTGATTATCCTAACATCCCCCCTTAAGAGCCACATGGGATATGATTCAAGGATGTTCAAACATGACACAATAAGAGAAGGAATGAGGATTAGATCCTATCCCCCTATAGTGACAAATTCCTGAACTCCAACCATAAATCGATGTTTATTAAACTTCGGCTTTGTGAGAGCCTTTTCAAAGATGTCTGCAACTTGATCATCTATTGAACAATATTGCACTTCAAGAACATGGTCATGAATGAGATTTTTGGTGAATTGTATGTATATTTTAATGTGTTTGTTGTGCTGATGTTGGACTAGACCTTTTCATAGTTGAATGACACTCGTATTATCACGCCAAAGTGTAGTAAGATGTTGTTGCTAAAAACCAAACTCTGACAGGATCTAACAAAGCCACGGGGCTTCCTTACTAGCTTCAACGACACCATGATATTCTGCTTCTGCTGAAGAAAGACAAATGACACTTTGTTTCTTGCAAGCCCATGTAATAGGTCCAGAACCAAGAATGAATACATAAGATGCAGTAGACTTTCGATCATCAAGGTCACCAACTCAATTAGAATCAATGAAACCAACAAATAGACGAGATGCTCCTACAATGTAATGAATCCCAAACAGAACTGTACCTAGAACATAACGAAGTATTCTTTTATCTGCTTTCCAATGACTTTCATGTGGTTTGTGCATAAACCCAACAACAAGTCCAACAACAAAGGAAAGGTCAATACTAGTATGGGTCAGATACAAAATTTTTCCAACAATTTGACGTTATAAGGTAGCATTAACTTCAGGGGAAGTACAAGTGACTGAAAGTTTAACTCCAAGGTGAAAGGGAGAAGGGGATTCTATACAACCTTCCATGTGAAAGTGGCATATAATATTACATGCATACTTGGACTAAGAAAGGGAAATACGTTCTTTGGATTGCAAGACTTGAAGACCAAGAAAATAATGCAAGTGTCCTAAGTCTATCATTTCAAACTTTGTTAAGAATTCGGGCAGATGTTAACAATTTTTTTAATTTCTCAAAACTGAATTTACATTCTACTATCCTCCTAAAGGATTTCCCCTTTTTCTGTAGAGATACCATGGGATACACAATCTTGGAGAACCCTTCAATAAATTGGTGGTAGTAGCATGCCAACCCCACAAAGGACCAGATGTCTGCTATGTTTTTAGGAACATGGCAATTTAAAATAGTTTCAAAGTTTTCAAGATCCACAAAAATACCTTCAGAGGATACCACGTGCCCCAAATATTGTATTTGTTCCTTGAAGAAGTTACATTTATTTAACTGATTAGTAGTGATTGACCGCAACTTAATATTTGTTTTTATTCCTTGTATTTCCTATATGTTTCCTTCCTTTGTGAGGAAACTGGTGGTTTTATCCTTCCAATTTACTAAGGACCGGTGTCCTTCCAACAAATCCATTGCAATTAATACATCATAAGAAACCAATGGTAATATATTTAAATTTACTCTCTCTCATGCGTTGTTCCGAAATTTCTATAGGGCAGCTTTCTACTTGGTTGTTACTCTATGGTTTTTCTCTTGTGGCTAATTGCACCAGCGATGAGGTCTTAAATTTCATACTTGATTACATTTTTTACTATTCTTGGACTAACATAACTAAGACTCGCTTAGAGTCAATCAAAATAGACACAGTCTAGTTAACTATCTTACCTTCAAATTCTACAATAGTGGGTTGATACTCTGCCTGATGATCCTCCAAAGAAACATTGATCTTGGGTATGTTCTTGGCCATGTCTCCAACCATGGAAGGCTCCTGCACACTTGTTGTAATTCCATTTTTGGTGCGCTGAGGGAAGTTCTTGTAGTAGTGGGGTTCGCCACACCCCCAACACTGTAGGGGTGGCTTGGGTGGTTGTCAGAATTCAACCCTACCATTAGTTTCTATTGTTTTGGATTCATCTAGATTCTGACTCTATTGCTGAAACATTCCAAAGGTTCCACCCTCAATTTTCCTAGGTGTAGGATTTATTCCTCCTATTTTGTTATTCTTAGAATTGTGTGAGAACCCTTTCTACACTCTTTTCCCTGACCAGTTCTTACTCCCTTCACCTTTCTTTCACATTTGCTAATAATAGTTACAAACCTTATGAATACTTTCATCCATTGTTTTGGGATTATCGAACTCTATCCATCTTTCATATGAGCAGGTAAACTTCTTAGGAAATGTTGTACCTTTTCCTTCTCTCCTCATATATACGGAGCATAGCACAGTAAAGATGTAAAGTACGCTATAAAATAATCCATAGACTATTGTTCCAACTGCAAGTCATGGAATTCTTTCACTTTCTCATCATAGAAACCTCCATTCAAGTATTTATCCTTCAAATATCTCTGAAAGGTATCCCAAGTTACCCCTTGCTCATCTACGTTTTGAACTATTTTAATATCTTCCCACCACAGGGTGGATTTAGCTCCCAATTGAAAAATAGCTAGCCAGGCCCTCAAATGATCATCGTATTGATATATCTAAAAATATTGGTTCATATTAATTAACCAAGCTTCGACCGCCTCCTCTGCTTTGCCATTAAATAATGGAGGTTTGATTTTCTTAAACTCTCCTTGTAACTCGATTCTTAGCTTTTTAGACCCTCTACCCCAAGAATTATTTCCATGTTATGCTTCATTATCATTCATTTGAGTTTCCTCTCCTTCCATAGGACCTCTCTACTGTTGCCTTGTCTCTTCTTTGTGTCCGTTGTCTGTATTAGGATTTGGATCCCTCATATTTTGTCTATCCGAGAGGCTTTTATGGATTTCTCCTATTCCAACCTCAGTCTCTCATTATTAGCACACAATTTCATTATTTCTATTTGTAGTTGTTGAACAATCTCCAGTAAGACAAAATTTCCATGCATCCCCTTTTCCCCCAACTGAACCCACATTTCTAGTTTAGGTGGGGTGGTTCGTCGTCCCCTTATCATATTGTTTCTTTTTGCTTCACTCCGTGCATTTAAACATTTGGTTATTAGCAGTTTCCTTGCCTAAGGACACAGAGTTTGAACCTATGGCTCTGATACCACTTATAACATGTAGGCAGGTTTTAACACACAAAAATACATAAAAAAATATTACCTTGTACATAGAGTGCACAAATCCCTATCTTATGATCATTACACTTGTCTAATCGCATTTTAATGATATGGAGATTGGTATTTACATATATTTTATCCAAGGTGTAATTGCAGGTAAATTTAATATGACATCATTTATTAAATTAATTGCCTTAACCCAAACCTTAGATTTGATATTCAGAGTGTTGAGAAGGGTATGTGTTTTAGAACTGGGTCTCACCACCATGGATACCTTGGAATCTGGCAATCGTCGATCTCACATGGTTTGATCAAGTAGGGAAACATCAACAATTGGTTAGGGTTCAACACGCGGTTAGCTAGGGTTTCAGATGGTCATTTTCCTCATGCTCATCTCCCGAGCAATGCTCTACAACCCAACACCGCCTTTACCTCAATTGAGGGTCGAAACACTAAAATCTGGTTGATTTCTGCACTAGGGTTGCATCATTCATGGTTTTATTTTTCATTTCCACAATTTCTTTTTCCACCTCTGGAACTTGCAAAGGATTTCAACACTATGGTCTCTTCTAACTACCGCAGAGTTCAAAATGCTCACCTGTACAGGTAAACTGATTTCAAAATCATTTGTTCTTGTTTTTTCGATTGCTAGGAATTTATAATTATTTGTCATTATCCGTTTCATGGTTGTATTTCAAGTATGTGTCCTCCCACCAAAAAAATTCTTGGCTTGGGGAAAATGTTGTCTTTGGACTTAAGTATTAAGGACAAAGTCTCAGAGCTTTAGAACCCAGAAACCTCCTTACACAGGTATTTCACTGCCTATCCTTCTTTTGTTTGTAGTTATGTTACAGTGTTGGTTCACATATGAATCATTGAGGATTTCTACCCTCGGCTAGGTTTTTCCACTTGTAGGCACACCTTCACAAGGCTTTCAGATGGCGGCTTCCCAACTCTAATATCCTAAACCCCAGGTGCCTAATTTCTTCTTGCGACTTTTCGACATATCGAGTTTTGAGCTAGGGTTTTTCGGGACTTTATGTCTGCTGTAAAACTATCTTGAATGAAGTAATGGTTTTTCTTTATGTTTTTCCATTAGCAACATGGGTTCTTTCTGTAGTTGCAACATAAGGCACAAGAGGCATTGAATGATATTTTTGATGCCATCTCGGCGTAAATTTCTGGTTTGGTCCATTAAGAATTTTAGAGTGGTCATAATGATTTTATTTTTGAATATAGTTCTAGCGACACATTTGTTATATATACATTCTGCTAATAGTGAATCTTGTTCTGTTCGCAATATTATGGTTGTTTGGAACTTTTACTATGTTCATAATTGTTATAGCTACGTTTGCAAAATCCTTTACTTCAGTATGCAAGGCTTAAAATTTTATATAACTCGATAATTAAAAGTCTTTAATATATGTTAGGATCTCATTTAAGATTACTTTCGAATTTTATTATGCTATAGTTCGAGGTTTATTATGCTCATGTTCTGAGTTAATACTTCAGTATGCATTTACTATTTATCTTGTTTTAGGATAGGTAAGATCATATTATTTTGAAGTATGCAACTTCGCACAGTCATGTAGGAGATAGGATTGAGTTTCTCCCCACATGATAGCTCGTTCCTAACCCCTATCCATGGTTCTATGCATTGTGGAAATTTCTTCAGAGTTCCACCTTATCTTAATTAAACCTAAGCTTATTGCACACATCATCACTGCATTTTTATTATTCAACAATTTCTCAGAATTAGATTGAATGCAGTTGGTTTTTGGGTTTACTGTTCCTAAATTCGAATTTCGAGGAGTATTTCCCATTCGTTACTCTAGTTGGTTAGGGGGTTTAATAGTTTCTCCCATTTCACTATTTATTCACTTTACCTTCTAATATTGTGTTTATTCTAACACTAAAGTATTACCAATTCCCCACCAACCTGCAACAACAAAAAATAAACAGAAACCTTAAGTGTTAATTGTTAGAAAAATATATATTACAGAGAAATGGAACACATAAAATATTGCAGACATATAAACATAAAAAACACATAAAACAAGAGAGACACAAATATACATGGTTCACCCAGTTTGGGCTATGTCCATGGAGAAATAGCTAGTCCTTCTTTTTTTATATTATCCAGCAAACTGAAGAGATACAACCTATAGTAGATCCACTGTAACTCCCTCTTCGGGGGAACTGCCTTTGAACCCCCGCTGGGGGATTGCTGGCCGGTGGACCCCCCAACTGGAGGGTATTAGCCCCCCCAGACCCTCGCGGGGGGGACAAGTCCCCCTCGCACTCCCCCGCATGGAGAGGTGTACAGTCTTCCTGGGGTATACATCTGGCTGAAACCTTTGAATACAGAAGATAATCAGGCTCCACACCCAACATTAATCAAACCACTTTCAACATATTGGAAAACATGAATTTATAGAATATATTGATACAGTCTTCATCTTAACCTTAGTGGGTACTCATCCATGAAAAAGTACAGGTTAAAGACCGATCAAAATTACTTATCTATTCTTTGAAATTTATTTGAATTCAACAGGAAGAGACCTTCTCCTCCCAACCATAAGAAGTTAAATAATGTCCTCTTCTACCCCCGATCTTTCGCTCAAGTGCAACATGCAACATTTCTTATTAATTTTGAACTCATACTATAGACGTCAGGACTACAGTCCAGTCTTCCAGCCTCTTATTTCTTTCCATAACAAGGTGATTCACTTGGTCGAGACCAACTCTGGAAATTCCTTCTGTTACCTTTTCTTTTCTTCCAAATTGAACCCCCTTTCTTCCACTCAGATATCATTTTATTGCCAGGAAGAAAGGTATAACTATTTCAACTATCCCTAACTGCGTGGAGGTTGGAATCCATTTCCACTCTCCCATCTTGAACTCAAGAAATTTCATAATATGATAAATAAAATGAAACAATATTATTACTACTTAAATTATTCATTTAGAATGTCATTGAGCTTCCAAAGTCCCATTTACCAACAAAGTAAAAATAATTTTGGCTGCTAGTTGGAACATGTTACATAATGATTAAGTTTTAGGTTCATATGGAAATGTTAAATATGATTTGAAATTAATATAGTTATATGTTAAATTTAAAATTTATTATATATTAAAAATGATTAAGTTTCAGTTTATATGGAAATGCTAAAAATGATTTGGAATTCGTATAGTTTTATGTTAGTTCTAAAATATATTGGATATTTAGTGTAATATCCCTCCGCTGCAGTAAAACTACTTGGGTTGGACTGGGTTGGGTTAGAAAGAATAGTGGAAAACCCAAACAAGAATATTGAATTAAGTATGTAAATGCATTATTTAGTATTAAGTAAATAAATGAGGAGTGTGTAGTGGGAATGAGACACCTAAAAATGAGATTCTTGCCAAATAAATTAAAGATAAAATCTCATTAATAAATGAGTTTTGATATAAATACATGATAAGCAATCCAAAATAAAATTCTAGATAATCTTGATTGATGGGAGAGAGATCCATTAAGTTTCTTAGCTGGGGAAAGATCCTAAGCTTAGAGAAAACACAAAAGCACCACGGGAGAGAAAGGTAGGCTTTTATGGAAAAGCCTAGGCAAATGGATAAAAATATACACAAAAGCAGGACACCGCTAAAAGGAAACCTTATCATGAAACACAAGTATTTTAATACTTGAGAAGGGGATCAATGGAGGATCATTGATTCATGGAAAGGATCTCTCTACTCAAGGGTGAACTAGAGGCAATCCGTTCTAGGTTGGGTGGAAAATGGTGTCAACTTCCCAATGTTGATTTTACCTAATGGATTTCTGGTTAGACTATTTGTTGTTTTTATTTAAGTTGGTAATGCATAAAACTATGAATAGATGTTGAAATTGTTTGGAAGATAGTTGTAAGATTTCTTTTTTACTTGAGAATTAATAATATGATTATAGCATAGAATAAATGCTATACGGGTCTTATCTTTAGATGATCACAAATTTTTAATAATGGCTATTCATGCAACTTGCTAAATTGAATGAAGGAACATAAATGTATTCAATGGAACACTTGAATGATAACTTAGATGTATAAGTAACCTGGTGCGAATGATCATCACCACTTTGATAGTTTACTCACACATATTTCCCTATATTCAAAACAATGTTTATGGTATATAGAGAGGTTTCAAGTGTATGGTAAAGGTTTCCAGATTATCCTTAAGATGAACTTACTTGAGTATAGTATTAATCCATTTATTTATAAGATACTAGATCGATAATGAATCTGAAGGAAGGTGTTTGGATCAAAACAACTGCTGACTTAAAATAGAGTCATGAATCATGTGTGTATTTATTCCAATAATCATATAGACAAATTGGAATTCTGGTAGCTCAAACCCCTAGAAGGAAGTTCAAGGGAAAAAACACCAGGTATATGGAGGATCATTGTATGGAATACTCTCCTACAGAGTCCAAGATCAATTCCAAAGATTTATAACATAAATTCTCCTTTCTTCCCCAAGCTTCTAAATCATAGGGATGAAATTCCACTACTCAATTCTTGTCAACTCTTTGTTGGTGAAGGACATGACGGTGCTTGGTTGCAGAATTTTACTAGGCTGCAGCAGGAATAGGATAATTGTTAATTGGAAGCAAGGTACACCTCCATATTATAAACTTAAAGGATAGTTGATCCTCTATTAGCATTGTGTCATAAAGAGTATCTAGCATAATTAATAAACATCGTATTCCTCCATGTAGCCTCGAGACCACAACCTGGTTTAAGTAGATGGATTAAGAATATTAAAAAACAAAAATCCCATGAAGATAATGTTAAAATGAAGGAATGAGAGACAGATGTTGGAAGTAATTTGCAATCCATATATGCCATTTGTATAGTCTCTTGGTCCTACAAAGCCATAAACATAGTTGGTGAATGGAGCCTTCAGATACCGAAAATTGATGCATGCGATTTTCTTAGGAATATAAAGATCATACTTACAAATGTTGTTGAGGTAGTTTATATGCAAGCAGTTAAGTTCCCACATAAAGAAATTCTCACAATATTTAACTTGTATTATTTGGCAAGCATGTATAGGTTAATCGAGATTCAAAAAATATTGAAATAGTATGTTATAATATATATAGGAGTAATGAAGTCTTGTATAATTAAAGGTTTGCAACCAAATATTAGTCGGTTGAATATATGTTTATTAAAAAACTATATATAACCATTGTTGTTCCACTTGGCAGTGTCTATGACATGATCTGTGGAAATTCTTCCAAGTTGTCGATAGTTAAATTATATTATACTCTACAGAGTGTGGCAAGGTTTCTGGCCCCCTGCAATATGCTTTACAATATAACAATGAATTGATGAAAGTCAAATTAAAAGTTGCTTCCCTCTATTGTGATTGTTACTCTATCAATTGCAGATTGACTTAGAGAGGTGTCGCTCAACACTAGCTCGAATAGTTGTGATCCTTATTTAAACAGAAACGCAACAAAATACAGAGATAACCATATACACAAAGATGCAATGGAAACAATGCTTCATTTCATTAATGTAAATAAACCAGCTAGGGCGATGGTAGCTTATCTTTGAGAAGAGATGTGGTGACTACATGCCTCTAAACTATGTTACAATGAGGCTCAGAGGCCTATTTATTGTTGAGAAACAATGAAACACCCTTCACATCCCAAAACCTAACCCTAGAAGATGAAATGCCAAATTGTGGGCCCCATTTGGGTAAATTGGTACATCAATTTCCCGGGGTCGTAACTTTGGCATATGATCTCCGTTTGACGCGTACGATAGCTCGTTAGAAAGATATATCCGAGAACTACCACTTTGGGAAGGGCAACATCAGTCCATGGACCCATGTTGCCCCTAGATTTCCCAAAAAACGTCGTTTAGGGCCTCAAAACGGCTTTGGAAGTTCAGGGCCCGAAAAACTGCAAAAAATAGTAAGTTGTGCTACAATTAAGGAAACTGAAAATGCTGAGAGAAACAATTATGGGGGTCCAGATGGACTTGGGAGGTGGCCACCAATATCCACCTGGATCATTCCTCCCCCCTTAGGAAGCAATGGTCCCCATTGCGTTGAGTTCCTCCATGAGATGAGGAAACTTTTGCTTAACTTGGTCCCTCGTGAGCCACTTTCCCTGGTTAAGGAATTGGCCTGCTTTGACAACTCGATACAGTTGGATATTCTGTTGGCGAGTGTTCTTGATTTGTGTGTCCATGATCCGATCAGTTGCAACTTGTTCCATGCAATCTGGATTTAATTCTGTGGGTGTGAGTTGTTCTGCAATGTCCGATGTGTCTAGCAATGGTGGAAAGTATGGCCGAAGGCGGTCCACATTGAATAATGGATGTAGGCCAAGGAATGGGGGAATGCTGAGCTCAAATGCATTGTCTCCCACAGCCTTAGTAATGGTGTAAGGACCATATCAAAGTGGTCTCAGTTTCCGATAGGCTCCAGTAAGGCATTCCTTTTTCAAATGCAACCAGACTTTGTCACCCACCTGAAACTTGTGTGGAACCTGAAGTTGATCATGTCGTTGCTTGTACTTGGAATTTGATTTCTCCAAAATGTCATGGACCTGTTGGCGAATATGTTGGATGTACTCAACGAAGCTGGTTGCCTTATTTGTTTCAGACTGGACATGAGTTGAATCTATGTGAGTAGCTGCAAATGGCATGGCCACATCAATGGGGCATAGTGGCTGGAATCCCAAGCCCACCTGAAAAGGGTTGTGGCCAGTCGAGCTGTGAAGAGCTCAGTTGTAGCTGTGTTGAACATAGGGTAGGCTCTCATCCCATGTGTGTGGATGCTTTGAGTTATACATGCGCAGAATGTGCACAATCATCCTATTGACAACCTCTGTCTGGCCATCAGTTTGAGGATGGAAGGCTATGGACTTAGTAAGTTTGGTGTCCAGCATTGACCAGAGACTGGACCAAAATGTACTGAGGAACCGACTATCTCGATCTGAGATGATAGACTGTGGGATCCCAAAGTTCACCCACACTCGTTCAAAGAAGAGTTTAGCAGTGGCTTCTGCTGTGATATTCTTCTTGCAGGCTGCCATAATGGCCATCTTTGAGAACCTATCAACGACCACAAAAACACAGTAATTTCCATGCTTAGTGGAAGGAAGACCTGACATGTAATCCATGGAGATGGATTCCCAAGGTCGACTAGGGGTAGGCAGCAGGGCATAGAGGCCTTGCTTCTTGATGGTCGGTTTGGCAATGGCACAGGCAGTACATGATCTGATGTACTTCCCAACATCCTGTCGAAGATTCGGCCAATAGAAATACTTTTGCAGCACTGCCACCGTTTTCTCAATCCCGAAATGCCCAACAGCCCGACTATAGTGTGCTTCCCAAATCATCTTTGCACGCTCACTAGAAGGAACATAAAGGTGACCCATGTGGGATAAAAGGGCATCCTGGAGGTGAAAACCTGGAACATGCTAACCCTCCAAGAGTGTCTGGTATGTGTGGCCGAATTCTAGGTCTCTTTTGTAGAGAAGTGGCTAGTCAGAAATCTCATGCCCACAAGTGTTGAGCACGGTGGTTAACGCCATGATCGGTGGTCCACTGAGGCAATCTGCAACATCATTGGTGCTGCCCTTCTTATATTTGATATTCAAATGGAACTGTTGTAGGTATGTAGACCACTTCTGATGGCGATCATTCTGCAATTTCCCTTGGGTTTGTATGAACTGCAGGGGTCGATGGTTTGTGTGGATGACCGTTTCCTTCCCCAAAATGTAATGCTTCCATTGTTGGCAGGCCTGCACAATGGAATACATCTCTTTATCATAA
>APFE030816671.1:0-71453 GCA_000404065.3 Pinus taeda
ACAACCAAAATAAACTTTACAAGAACCAATAGGATTCAAGATGATGATGTCAACCATGGGGGATGATTCACCATTTTTAAAGTAAAAAAGTAAAAAGATAAAAAAATAAAAATAAAACTACTACTTTTTCAACTTATATTTTCAACTTATCTCCCTACGGTTTTACTCAAATTTCAAACAGGAGCACTCATTGGATGCATAATTTAATTCCTCAATCTAGGGAGTACCCATGTTATGTAACAACCCTCGTTAATAATCTATGTAATAAATTTAATAAAGGGAAAATAAGACCAAGGTCATGGGACACGTATTCCAAGATGAATGTTGGGCAAAAACATAGCGATGGAAATCACTCGTGATTAATTTATGGCTATGGAAATTGGCAATGGAAATGGAAAAGGAAAAGTGGTATTAATTGGCATTTATTTATGAAGATAATGGAAAATAGGAGAAATGAAGGTGAAAGGTCACAAAATTGCATGAAAGGAAAATTGAAGGAAAAATAGAGGGAAATGAGGAAAATAGAGGCCTCAATGATAAAAAGGCTTTTGAGGATCAGTTTGTGGCTTTTGGTTGGTTAGGATTTTTGTCATTTTTAGCTTGTAGCTCTCTTATATTCTCTCTGTCTCATGCTCTTGCACACTTAGAGTTTTCTTGGAGCATTCTTGGAGCACAATGGATTTGGATAAATAAAGCAAAGGAAGAGCAGGAAAGCACAAAGGTTCAACAAGATCAACAATTACAAGAGGTTTGCTTTGTAGTTATTTATTTGCATGTTGGGTTTACTTGCTAGTTTCGACATGCATGACATATGCATGTGGTTTTTTCATTATGATCTATCATTGGAATGGAGGATTGCCTAGATTGACACTGGTTTTTCCTAACCTTGCCATTTCTTGGATAGCCATGGTGTTGTGGATTTACCACTTGATTGTTTTCTGATTGGTGCTCATGTTCCTTATGGTTGTGGGTTGAGTTATAAATTTATGGAGCCTTAGTTGAATGAATGCTCTAGAATCCCTAGAATAGCATAGGTTGATTTATTAGTCCTTGAAGCCTTGGTTGGACAAATGTTGTGGAGCCCTTGGTGGGTTGAGTTACTAGTCCTGGAGCCTTAGTTGGACAAACGCTCTGGAGCCCTATGGTAGTTGTGGGTTGAGTTACTATTCCTGGAGTCGGGTTGGAATAAATGCTCTGGAGCCCTGGACAACTTGGGTAGAGACCGAGATGGTGATCGTTAATGATGTACGACCATGAGGTGGAATCACTGGTTGAGGGTTGAGGTGGTTTGGGCTCTGGAAGCCTATTTTGGTTTTTTTTAGTTTGTTCCATGAGATCCCACATTCATGCTTGGAATATAGCATGGGGATCATTGGCTAAAAGAGAGATTTCGTTCAACCCAATCTATGGTCTAGTCGTGCATGGAAGTCCCTAACTTGGTTGGTTTGCATATGTTAATAAGAGTTATTTTCCTATGGTATTTCTATGAATACTTGTACTTGACATTATGTGTCTTCGATGGCTATTCTATCATGGTTTAAATGTTTTTCATTTGTTGGTTATATGTTGATCATATGATGGATATTTTTTATAGCTCTTGATATATTTTGATTAGTTGATGAATGGTTAGTGAATGCATGAGCTAACAAATGTTATTACAACTATTATGAGAGGGCATTAGACCTTGTTGATGATTCTCAAATAAGTATCAAATACCTATGTTCAGATATGCATTCGTGACCTGCAGATTACATGTTCTCAATGTGTTGGTGAAATGAATGTCATGGTTAAGCTTGGTTAGGTCAACTATTTGATAAATATTTGAATTAAAGTTTTGTCCTTGGGTCATTCATCATTCTGTAAAGTTCTGTCAAGTTTTCGGTAGAGGTCTAGAACCTAACCCTTAAAAAGTGGCTCAAATTTCGGGGCCGCTTGCACAAAACTAGGTAATTTAGACTGCAGTTGTTGTGAGGAAGGGTCATGAGAGTGACTCAAGGCTTACAATCATTGGATTTCCTTATTATGTAAGTGACTGAGGGTCCAGGTCAATGAAAAAACAATTTTACTCAGGGTTTTCGATTTCAGAGTGGTTGTTTAGCTTCGAGGGGTCTTGTAGCTCTTGAGGAAGGTCAGTAAGGTTATAGTATGTTGATTCCACTTCCTTAGTTGTACCTAGGAGGTTGATTCATATCATAGTAACTCTTTGTCACATATTTACCCTGATGGATCGGTGAATATAGGTAAATGTGGTAGGATGGTTTTACATGTTGCATACTTTCGATGGACCTTGTTACATGAAAAATGAGAAATACATGAAAAATGTGATTACATTAACGATTTTTCATGTATTTCTAAATTTTCGTGTAGCAGGGTCCATCGAAAGTATGCAACATGGTTACTCGGATAACGAATTATATTGTGCATCCAAGGAGTTCTCCCTTTCAAAATTTGAGTAAAACCATAGGGAGATAAGTAGAAAATATGAGTTGAAAAAGTAAATTTTTTTTCTTTATTCCCTCTAAAATTTGATGATGTAATCTAATCTTATTTTATTATTTCCACTATTATTTTTATAATATTCCTTAAGAGGACCATTTTAGACCTCAAAATTTCTCTAATGTGTTTTTGTCTTTCCAAACACCACTAATTTTTTCTTGAAGTGATAGGTTCGCACTCTCATTGGGACATTCATACATGAAGGTATTCACTCTAAAATAAAGGACTTGATAATGTAGGGCATTGTAATTCCAAGCCTTAGGACACTGTTTTTTTTCATGATGAAGGGGACTATAACACCTATTATGGTTATTTTTCCTTCTTCGTTGGTACACATAGGTTTTATTAGATTATGATAATCTTGTATTTTCTCTTGCAAATATGGCATTTGAAGGCACTCAAATAGATACTAAAATTTTAGGAATTGATTGATGGTATAAGACTACTAGTTATGTTGCAGAGCATATAATAAGATTCTATAATCAAGAAAATTGTGATGGGTATGCTCCGATAACTCAAATGCGTAGGAAATATGATGTTGCATTCAAATTTATCTATGATGACTTGTCCACTTTCATTCATGAAGAAGGATTTTATGAGGGAATGACAGATCCATAGGGTATTATTTCCCAGGTTTTTAATGCAGCTAGGAATGTTGGCATTCCTTTAAATAGTGAAAATGTTTTTCTTTGTTTAAATAGTCAGGGATATGTTGTTGCTACTACAAAACCCTCCAAAATTTTGGCATACATCCAAATTTTGGAGCCTTCTTTGACTTTGCATGTTGTCGTTGTAAGTATTGAGAGTCATTTCATGTCTTTTCTCTAAGTGTTCTAGTTATGTTTGGAAGAAAATTGAAGTGTTGTCTTTTGGCATGGCAAGCGTCGCATATGTAATAGCCCTGGTAAAAAATCCATGTAATAAAGTGAAAAAAGGAAAAATAATAACCATGGTCATGGGACACGTATTCCAAGCTGAATGTTGGGCAAAAAAATAGTGATGGGGATCACTTGTGATTAATTAATGGGTATGGAAATTGGCAAAGGAAATGGAAAAGGCTTTGGAAAGGAAAAGTAGCATTAATTGGAATTTTATTCCTAAGGAGATATGCATAGACATAAACACACAAAGGATCAAAGCATCTATCCTATAGAAGAAAATATAAATGAAAATGTTAACTCAACATACATCATAAATTGAATCTATAACCAATAAAAGAATATGTGAGCAATAAAGGAATCTCACAAAAAATATCATAATAGACATGATTAGGAAAGATCAATTTATTTTTATTGAATAAAAAGGAGAAAAAACTTACAACCTCATTTCCTTGATGTTACAAGCCTCTTCCCACGATCTCCAACCTTCTCCTTGGAAGAAAATCCTTCTAGTCCTCTTTCTACAACATTTACCTTCAGTGGTCCTCTCCAACCCTCTGGCCTATGTTTGATTTATAGGCCAAGAGGAGGAGGTTTGGGATCCTCTTCCTAAGGAATGAGATCCAAAAATGATGAGATAGGGGATCCACAAAGAGAGGGAAGTAGCTCCATGATGAGAGGGATCAACCTTGAGTAAGCATCAAATTCAAGCCATTAGTTGGGAAATATTCGACTAAAAAAGCTTCTATACTTTACTTTTTTTTTCTTGCATTGAGTCATGTGCGCAGGCCATAATGTAATATAGAGTGCACTTTTGCATTGACTCTAGTGGTCACTTATGCGTATGCACATAAACTGGCTAGGGAACTGCGTAGGAAATAAAAAATAGTTCTAGCCTTGCCAAGGGGATGCTTTGGAACAATTTTATGGATAGTGAAATATCCAAAATGATGTTCATTTGCCTAATGCAACAAAATGATGTGTAACAGATTTCCCCCTAAAGTGCAAAGTTAGAAAATATGTTTGAGGACTAAAGTGCTTTATCATGCCAATGTTGAGGTTAGAGACCATAGTGGGAGTACCTGAAATAATCAACCAAATGTTACAATGCAAAATATAATTATCACTAAGGTAGGAATTCCCATACTCAAAGCATATATATCTCAAACAAATAGTACAAAAATACACCTAAAGATCCATGTCAATAGAAGACACAATATGGATGCAACCATCAATGTATATGTTTACAATCATGAATATTTAATAACTCCACACAGCCTGGATTAATGAAAATAGATCCAGGGTCTTGATCTCCATCTCTCGATCTGTAGTACGAATATAACCATGTGAGTGAATGTCTTGAAGTTGAACATGGTAGAAGCCACTTGATTACCGGTCAATGGTGTGAACCGTGAACAAGTGAAAGATAAACCACCAATAATGACAATGGTTCTCAAGGTACTTCTAGTACAATCTATGAAGTGTGAAAAGATGTCCTGAAGTCGAACACTCATAAAATCATTCGATTGAAGGCTAATGATGAGAACATGTTGTCAAAGCTGAGAAACATGCCATTAAAACATGTATGCTTCAAGGTATTGAAGAAGGGTTCTAGATCAACTTCCTAAATAGTGAGCTAAAGTCGATAGGAAGTGACCCGTCATAGGAGGGCCTACGACACGGAACTCATGTCAAGTTTTGATGAACAACGACTTGGAGTAATCTAGAACTGACTCAAGGATGACCGACGCCATTTAAGGTTATAATTTGCAAGGTAATTTTGATCGAGGTTGGACGTCTCTTGAACATATCAATGGCATCACATTTTGACTTGACAACATTTGACTAAAAAATAGGACCAAAAACCAGTTTGAATACTTTCAATGAGGTATGGTCAACTCAGAGACAACTGGATTTCCCAACCCGGACACAAAAGTGATGGAGTGTCATGTTCAAGAGCGACATACTGCCTTTTACAATATAAACAAATGTTCTTTCCCAATTTCCCCCCACCATTAATGGAAAGTACCTCTTTCTTTTTTTCAAGCTTGAGGACATTAACATATGCTTTTCCTTTAAGCTCATCCTTTAGATGAGTCCCTCAGAGTATTTTTAACGAACCTTAGGAAGGAGTTGTTCAGTCTCATCATGTTTGACGAATCCTTCACTGTTTAAGTTTTACGAGTCTAGTGAAGGGGTGACTCAATGTCATTTTCATGTTTAAAGAGATTGAAAACACACAAAAAGAAAAAATGTTCAATTCTTTCAATGTAAAAATTTAACGAGCCCAGAGAAAGTAAAGCTTGGTGTTTTTCATTTTTAGGGAGTCGGGAGAAAAGCATAAGTAAAGTCCACAATGTCTTTTTTCGTAAATTTATTCTCTCAAGCCCAAAAAAGGGTAAAATAATGTAGGAGGGAACTATATTGACAATAATTAGTCAACACATACCTTTTTTGTAAATAGTCTAGTTCAATCCGTAAAAGGGGTAAACTTATACTGAATAGACAACTTTTCATTTATTCTTACGAGTTTGAATAGTCAAGTGCTCGGCAATATTCTCATGTTTAAGGAGGCTAAAGAGGGCTTAAAGAGAACTCCAGTGTTTCTCTTTGTAGTAATTTTTAACGAGTCTAAAAATGTGATTAAAATGCACTCATCGCTGACTTTTAATTTAATTAACGAGCAGGAAAATAGGGAAAGAACTCGACATTTTCATGTGTTTTATGAGCATGAAAAGATAGTAAAAGAAGCTCAGTATTTTCATGATTTTAACGAGTCTTGAAAATAATAACCGAAATGGACTCGAGATAGGTATCATTTTTATACAAGCTTGAAACAGAGAAAAACTATGCTTGAGAGTGGTTTGAGTTTTACACAAGATTGAAACAAAGAGGAAATTGTTCTTGAGAGTGGTTTCATTTTTACACAATCTTGAAATAGGGAGGAAACTGTGCTTGAGAGTGGTTTCATTTTTACACAAACTTGAAACAAAGAAAAAATATGCTTGAGATAAGTTTTTAATGCCCCCAAAGAATAACTTGTAGATGAACATTCCCCCCGAGCTTTATTTGATCCGCCTAAGTAGACTACTAGTTACTAATAGGAGGATGAAATGATGGTTTATTCACAAGATGAGATGAAAGACTCAACTCAATTAGGGGAGGATTTGTTTCATTTTTTAACAAGCTCGACACAGGAAAAGAATTATGCTCATGGAACCTTGTTTTATTTTTTAACGAGCTTGACACAAGAAAAGGAACTATGCTCATGGAACCTTGTTTCATTTTTTAACGAGATTTACACAAGAAAAGGAAATATGCTCATGAATTTTATAAATGGGTTTCATTTTTATGCGAGATTGAAATGAAAATAACTATGCTCAGACTTTGTTTCATTTTTTGATGAGGATGACGTAGTAAAGAACCATCCCCACAAGAACTTGTTTCAATTTTTAATGAGGTTGACACAACAAAAGAACCATCCTCATAGGCACTTGTTTCATTTTTTAACGAGGTTAACACGTTAAAATAAGCATCCTCATAAGCATTTGTTTCATTTTTTTTCACGAGGTTGACACAGTATAAGAACCATCCTCATAAAAACTTGTTCATTTTTTAATATGAGCTTAACATAAGAAAATGAACTCTGCTCAAGGGTTGTTTCATGTTTATGGAAGATTGAAACAAAAATAACTATGCTCATAAGACCCTGTTTCATATTTTAACAAGGTTGACACAGTAAAAGAACCACCCTCCTACTTGTCCTCAATCATGGCTTCCATTTGGAAGAAACACATGCCAAGGGACACTTCCTGAACATGGCTTCCAAGAGCTCTTTATCAGAAGGAATAATAGATCTCCAGAAAGAGAACATGTGAAGAGAGTCAAAAGGGATAAGAAAATATATTTCAAATTCCCATATAGGGTTCCCTATGTCAATTAACAAATCTAAGTAATAAGATGTCGAAAAAACAGTGAGAGGCTCTCTTACATCTGTAATTGAAAACATGGGTCGTCTTGCCATATAATTAACCCGTGGTGGGGTAAATACAACTTACATATAAGGAAAATTAATGGATTTCATATGGATGGTAGTGGAATCAAGCCCAATGAATGAAAGTTGGTCAATCGTCACAATGTTTCCATTATGAGGAAAATAAATCACTCGAAAACGTGTGGAAACTATTGGTCACTTTAATTGCTTATTAATTAAACAGTCAAGTGCCACATTAATTGTCTGTTGGAAATAATACTGAGAGGGGGGCAGTGAATTAGTATTATCACATCAATAAAACTTTTTTATTTCCATATTCAGATTCATATATGCTACTTCCACAACTTCTAATGATTCAGTTAGTTGATCCTTAATGAGTGCATTAGAACATTATCAACCATATTAACAGTAAACGGGTGCGGTAAAATAGAACAGATCATCACACATGAGCACCATGATATAAGGTGGAAACCCAATGTGGGAGAAAACCACCTACTGCAAGTCATCTCAATCTTCTTCTTAATAAGAAAATCCTTTTACAATATTTCTGTATTGGTGTAGTCTTATACCAGTACGTAGGCTTCTACCTGCAGAGAGCTACAACCCTCTCTCGTTTTCCAGTCTCTTCTGGAAGGGAGCTACAACCCCCATAGTTCTTGTACTAGCTGATCCATTTACTAGTACGCAGGATGCTACCTGCTACAATGCTCCAAAGTTTTCAACTGCTATTGGAAGGGAGCTACCACCCCCTTAGCTCTTGTACTAGCTAAAATACTAGTATGTAGGCGCCGTCCTACTATCTTCTCTCCTCAGGGTACCACCTTTCATACATTTTCAGACTAGATACTCATGGTACATATCATCATAATCTGAAGGCCACGTTTCATCCAATTTTCATACTGGACCCATCAATATTATTGAAGCACACAATCAATAAATACTAGCATCATCAATCTCTGAATTACCCCAATACTGAAACAACACTTTCACCAAAACCAACCTATAAATAATTCCTTATAATTTGCAGTTGTTCCATACATTGGTCATACCCAAATCATACCATTCATAAACATACGTCAATAATTCAGATCTAGTCTATCAAACCAGATAATGACAAACATTCCAATCCTTAAGATCTCAATCGATCAAGTATTAAATAGATCTGCAATCAACCAACTTCCTTGTGCACAAACTGAGCCAATACAGCAAACAAATCTGAACCTTGAACACAACAATAATAGATAAAACAGTTAAAACATATTTCAAGTAGAGTCCGCAACTTAGCCAATAGAAACCTGCGGATGTCTGCACTTCTGCTGTGTCGAACCTGCGCACTTTCGCACCTGCGCCTGCTGCTCACCAGTGCACTTTCGCACCCGCGCCTACTGCTCACTTGCGCTCCTCTACACCTGCACCTTCTGGTCAGCTACGCACTTCTGCACCTGTGGTCGTGGCTCGTTTGCGCACTTCCGCACTTGTGGCGATGGCTCGTCTGTGCACTTCTGCACCTGCGATGCTTCTGGGCCTGCAAACCTCCACACTTGTTCCTTGTTTGCACTTGCAGTTCTGTGGGTATAGACAATTTTCAGACTTCAGGAATACCCCAGACTATCAGATCTACAGATCTGATCATGCGCTGAGGAGATCAACCCATTAGTAGATCCAACTTGTAATCCTCATGTTTCTCCTTGATTTAGACTCAATAATTTCTCTCCAACTGATCAACAGTATTTCCGATCTATATTTTCTTAAGATATTCAACCCATCAGTTATCCAACCAAATGATCTCCCTTCCTTTTTATAGGCTAGGCCTTTACTCAAACCATGGTCCAAAACCATAGGTATTCAATACTAGGAACCCAATACCTTGGATCAATACTTTAGATGCAAAACCATGGACCAAAACCATAGGATCAAACATGTCGGGCTAAATACCATGGACCACCATAGGATATCCCACATGCGTGCGCTTTTCTCTACATGAAAGTCCGTGCATTTTAGGTTCATACCTTTTGTGCGGGAGACCTGCGAACATGACTGCACTTTGTGAATGGCGTGCCTACGGGTCCGCACCTTTTGAATGGTGCACCTGCGAACCCCTTATTTTCTTACATTCTAAGTAGGCTGATCATCAATCTTTGCTACTGACCTGTTGCACTATGATCTGTCATCTGTATGAGTTGCCATCAAGGACAACACTTGTCTCATAATGCCAACAAGGAGGTTGCAGTAAAACGTAAAAATAGGATCCAATATGGTATCTATGTTTGTAGGCCAATTGAGGGAGCCATTGTGTACCATGAAAGATGAGGCCTAGAGAATTTGATTCTCTCATAACATCTCGCTCATGTTTTTTTAAAAGGTCATGCTGCACATGATTTCATAAGGTCGAATGCATTTATGATGATTTTTTTTGGGAATGGGCACCCTTGCACCGCACATCATGGAAATATTCAACAACATGGCAAGGATTCCCAAGAGATTAGACAACTAGCCTAGCAATACCCCTTTTTAAAAGTGGAGACATTAATAATCCTTCCAACTATAGAACCATTATGATCACTTCTTCTTTTGAAAATCTATTTGGAAACATAGTAGAAAATAGAATCAGTAAGTGGGTAGAAGTAAAAGAAAAGAGGGAAAAAGGGCAAGTGGGTTTTAGGCCGAAGCATTCTATAGTGTATCATGGTATCACACTGAGATGCATTATTGAAAAGGTTTGGGGGACAAAAAAGAAGTATTTTTCTTATTTATTGACTTCAAAAAGGCATTTGACACAGTCCGTAGAGATAATTAGTGGCGTAGAATGGAAGAACTTGAAATTACTTGGCATTATAGAGTTGTTGTCCATAGGCTCTATGATGAGGTGAAAGTTAAAATTAGAACTTCAACATACATCTCAGAAAGCTTTAGAAGTGAGAACGGATTCAAGCAAGCCTAGCCTCTATCCCCTACTCTTTTTGGTTTATATGTTGATAAAATGGAAGAGTGGCTAAATCTGTAAGGTGGAGATGGTGCTCGGTTAGGGGAGTTTGTGATAAAGCTTCTTTTATATGTTGTAACCACCCCTCTCACATTTACCCACTTTCATCGCCCTACCGAGGTAAACATGAGGTGAGGGATACTATGACATGTCTCAACCTCCTAAGTACAATTAAGGAAGTGGAATTGACAAACCGAAACTTTACTTACCTTCCTTGGGAACTACAAGACCCACCAGATCCAATAAACCACTATAGGTGCCATAATCTTGAGTTAACTTGCCTTTTTAGGGATCTGGATTCCCAATCGCTTGCATAATAGTTGTAACCCTTCAGTCGCATGGATAACCCTGCCTCCTAGCGACTGCAATCTAAATTTCCCACCTTTGGGCATGTGACCCCAGAATCCGAGCCACTTTTTCAAGGCCTGACTACCAACCACTACTCAGAACTTAATGAGATTTTCTATAATGATATATAACATCAAGACAAAGACATATTAGTCAAGAACTTGATCTAATCAGGTTTAATCATGACAAACATTCTGTCAAACACATAAAGATGAAATCTACAGGTCATGAATGCATATATGAACATAGGGGTTTGATACTTATATGAGATTCACCAAGAAGTTCTAGTACCCTCTAATAGTTGCAATAATATCAATTAGGTCATGCATTCAATAACCATTCATTTACCAATCAAAACATGATAAGGGTCATAATTGGAATTCGTCATGAAACCATGCTTATAACCAACGTATAACCAAAATAATAACAATGATAGAATAGGGATCAAAGCCACATCATAACAAGTACATTACTCATAAAATACAAAAGGAAAATAACTCTTATTAACATATGGAAAAGCCAACCAAGTTAGGGACTTCCACATACCACCCAACCATAGATTGGGCTGAACCAAATCTTTCTTTCAGCTAATCACCCTCGTTCCATATTATAAGCATGAATGTGGAATATCATGGGATAAACCAAGACATAAATAACCAAGGGAATCCATAGGTTAGACCACCTCCACCTTCACACTAATGTGATCTCACCTAAACTGGTCTCGAGATCACAAAACCAAACCAAGCTTATATGTCTCATAATTCCTTCACCATCCCTTGAGGAAATTTCCTATCTCCACCCACCTGTTGAGGGATTCTTGGAGAAAACCATCTCCACCCCCAACCCTTGGGGTTTTCCTGAGACCACCTCATCCAAATCCAAAACCTTTCGGCAATCCAAAGCTCAACCAAGAATGAATCCCATCACACCATGGATATCCGGAAATGCCAAGGCAAGGCTGAAACCATTATCGAACTAGGAAAATCCTATGCCACTGACAGAAAATGAACCAAATACACAAATGCATGCACCGTTCATTCACACTTTAGCTAGGAAATCACACATGCAACTTGTTACCTGCAAGTCCTCCAGCTAAAGTTGTTTGATCCAATCCTTCCTTGCTTATTCCTTGCTTCCCTTGCCCTTCCTTATCCTTCCTTTGCCTTCCATTTCTTTCCTTTGCTTCCTCCTCTTGGTGCTCTTTCTCTCTCTAAATCTAATTCCAATGCCAAAATGAAGGTTGAAAAAAGCTATGAACTGATCCTCATAAGCCTTTTTATTATTGATGCCTCTAATTTCTTCATTTTCCCTCTATTTTCCTTCAATTTCCTCCCCATACAAACTTGTGACCTTTCATCTCCCTTTTCTCTTATTTTCCTTTATTTTCATAAATAAATGCCAATAATGCATATTTTCCTTTTTAATGTTTTTGCCAATGCCTTTTCCAATTTCCTTCGCCATAATAAACAACAAGTGATGCCCACTAGGATGTTTTTCTAACATTTAGCTGGGAATACGTGTCTCATGACCTTGTTCTTATTTTTGCCTTTCATAACTTTATTACATGAACTTTTAACCCAGGGTTGTTACATATGTTGATGACCTTGTATTGATTACTAAATCAACCCATGGATTGCATATGCACCTATATTCCCTTGAACATTTTTGTCTAAGAGTGGGGATGTAAGCCAATACTAGCAAGACCAAAATAATGATTTTCTCTAATAAAACGAAGTAGAGTCAACATACATTCTTCTTTGAAGGAAACATTATTGAAGAAGTAAATGAGTAAAAGTACCTCATGATTGATTTCAACAACAAGATTAATTGGGAGGACTGCAGAAAAAAATAATTTTAGGAGGATTGAAAGCATTTTATGCTCTTCAAAAAAGATGTAGAGAGGAAGAGCTATAGGATTGGAAAACGGTTAAAGTGATTTTTGGACTCCTACTTTGTCTAGTGATGTTTAATGGGTGTGAATTGTGAGCTAGCAACACCCCCATCTCAAAATGGAAACAAATTGAGAAAATCCCCAAACACTTGATCATGAGCAAGTTCAAATTAAAAATAATTGAGAAAATGGGAGTAGGTAGTTGGCCTAATGTTATATTCAATGGATATGAGTGAAAGAAAGAAAACATGGATGAGAAAAAGCTACACATGGATGCAAAAATGGAATATCTACCTCAATGCATGTCCCACAAATAGCAAGGAGATAAATAATTTTGTTATGGAGAAGTTCTCTAAACATATATGGGGAAAAGAGTTGGGTAGAAAGAAGAATTATTATGTTGAGGAATTCAACCCCACTTGTGATCTCCAACAAAAAGAGTACATTGGAGCTAGAATTTCATGGAGGGAAAAGGTTCTTATTGCTTAATTAAGAACTAACTCACATCAAATCTAGTGTGAAACAAGACAGTGGAAAAGACCTAAAGAATCTTGGGAAGAATGGGTGTGTATATTTTGCACGTTTGGGGCAGTGGAATCATAATAGCATTTCATTTTGGAATGTGATGCTTGAAGATACATTAGGAATAGTTATGGGAATATGTTAGCATCAGTCCCTTGGAATTGTCTTTTCAGCGAGGGGATTGTTATAAGGTTGGGTCAACTCATCATCAGTTTGAATAAGCAAAGGATTGAATTGAAAAAGGAAAAAAACAAGGAGGTTAGTGGTCTCATAGACTATTTTTAGTCTCATGGACGTTAAAATATCATTTCAATTTATGACAAAACATTTTGAAAGTAATGTTGACTAAAATACTTTTAGAATCCAAGATCTAGGTCCAATTGAGTTTATGGATATCTATTAAGCTTTGTCATCATCATCATGTAAAGAGGGTGCAACAACATGGAATCCTTTGTTATGTGCTCCATTTTTGGTTGGCTTAGATCATAAGAGTATTCCCCTCACTTTGTGAGAGTTCTTTAGATGCGCACTGAGAAAATAACAAGTGTATTTCTATTTTCTTTTTCCCATTTAAGTATAGTTTAGGTTAGAGTTTGTTTTAATATGTTGTCGTTGCGGCAAATACCCTCCAAAATTTTGCCTACACCTAAATTTTGGAGCCTGCTGAGGATCTTGTGATTTGTAATTCCATGGTCACTTCATAGTCATCTAATGTTTTGCAAATTGTTAATTCTTCTTCTAAGTGTCAAAGTCACTTGCTCACACATGCTCTATTTTTTATGAATTCATAAAAACAAAACTTTCTATGCAAGCTTAGTTAGGCATTGCACAACTCTTGAAGGTAAGGCTTGCACAATCACTAGTGACAATGAATGTGCAATCCATAGGCATAGTGTACTGCACAACACATGTTGACAGTTAGTGCACACTCTTCATTGATAACCTTCCTCACTTCGATTGTAATTGTACTTCTATTTCAGTGCGTTTTCTCAACTGTCGATTTGGCACACCTTTGTTTTTGCAAGTGTCTCTTTCATGTTCACTTATGTCGTTTTTTCTTGCATTCACTTTAATAAGAATTTATTTCATGTTATCTTCACTCTGGGGTGTGTCACTTTCAATTTCCTTAAGCCTTTACAATTTTCGTTTTCACTTTTCTCTTACTTTCGAAAGTGTTGTCTTATGGTTAAGAAAGTGTCACATCTAGTCAAAGGGAGTCATTTGTACATTCGTGAAGGGTAGTTCTAATGCATTCTCCTACACTATTGTGTTCTATCCATTATACAAACATAAATTAGTCACATTCCCCAAGTCGTGATCATTGATTCACTAGTGTCGCAAAGTGTATCTTAAGTATCGCACTTGGAGGAAAGTATTGTACTTTTGTCGTTTCAAAAGGGACATGTTGATTGTGGGTGGTAAATGCTTCCACGTCAATTGGTTGATCGTCTATGAGTTTGTGATCATGATCAAGTCTTGTTCTGGTTCCATCTCTCGCCTCTTCGATCCTACACTTAGTCATTGTATATAATTTATCCTTCTCTGGTCAACCTCTTCCCAAACTGCCTCCCTGAACAACATATTGCACAATATTAGACCACAAGAAACCTGTCCTACCCTCAGGAACTGTGCAAGGCACAGTCATAGCCTCTAAGGACTATGCATTATGTAGTCATAGTGCTCAAGGGTTTCCTCTTTGTAGCAACCCACCCCACATTTACCCACTTTTACAAGCTCGTCGGGGTAAACATGAGACGAGTGTCACTATGACATGACCTGACCTGACCTCCAAGTTCTAGTTATGGAAGTGAGGCTAACACAATGACAACCTACAGACATACCTCAAGAACACTAGATCACCCAAAAGTCATTCCACAACCTTTGATGACCAGATCCTGAGCTAGAACTATATTTTCACAAGGCTAACCCCCAACCGTATGCACAACATAGGATACATGCAGTTATGAGCCTCCAACTGAATTCATAAGCTAGTCTCCATGTGGTTATGACCTAAAATCCCCAGTTCAGTGCTAGTCGTTATGAGATCTAAGAAACTTTTTCAGGCTAGCCTCCAAACCACTACCTAAAATTGCATGTAACTTTCCATAATGCAAACAAAGGTATTGAAAATGCTAATCAATCAAAACTCAAGAAAGAACTTGATCCAAATATGCCTAATCCATAACATACATTTCGTCAAACATATGGTAAATGTGTAACTACAGGTCATGAATGCATATCTGATCATAAACTGATAGTATTCATTTAAGAATCACTAAGAAGGCTCTAAACCCTCTCTAGCTAGTTGCAATAACAATTGTTAGGCCATGCATTCATCAACCATTAAAATACTTATCAAAACATTTCAAGAGCCATAGATATGATATATCATATAACCAGAATGGAAACCATGGAAAATCAGTTGTAACATCACCATCGTGATCAATACATATGCTCATAGATCACAATAGGAAAATATCCCATATTAACATATGAAAATGCCAACCAACTCAGGGAGTTCCATGTATCACCCAACCATATATTGGACTGAAACAAATCTCTCTTTTAGCCAATAACCCCCATGACATATTCCAAGCATGAATGTGGGTTCTCATGGAATAAACCAAGATAAAACTAACTAGGGATTCCAGAGTCCAAACCACTTCAACCCTCAACCACAATGATTCCACCTTTACGGTTTGGAAATCACTAACATCAAAAAGATCGGTCTCTACCCAAGTTATTCAGGGCTCCAAGAACTAGTAACTCAACTCACATCCTTCCAGGGCTCCAAATCATTTGTTCCAATAACGGGTCCAGGAACTAGTAAATCAACCCACCAAGGGCTCCAAAGAGTTTGTTCCAACCTACGGCTCCAGGAACTAGTAGCTAAATCCAAGTTGCTCTATGGCTTCTAGATCATTTGTTCCAAAATATGGCCATAGGGAACCTATGCACCAATCAGAAAAACAAGTGGGAAACCCACAACACTATGGTTATCCATAAAATGGCAAGGAAAGGCTAAAACCAATGTCAGTCTAGGAAAATCTCCATGCCAATGACAACACATAACCAAGGAATCACATGCATATACCATGCATCCAAAAATCAACATGCTAAATCTCATATGAACATGGTTACCAAGAATCCCCTGCTAATTTTTATCCATAAGTGTTGTTGTCTAAGCTTTATCCTGCGCACCATTTCTTTCCTTGCTTGCTTGTCTAAGTGCTTGATCCTTCTCCTTTGTTGGTCCTGATCAAAAGATGAGCAAAATTTTTCAACTCATTCTCAAGTGCCTTTTTATCATTGATGTCTCCTTTTTCTTCATTTTCCTTCATTTTTCCTCTAATTTCCCATGCATGAAAGTTTATATCTCTTCACCTTACTTTTCTCCTATTTTCCATATTTCTCATAGTTAAATGTCAATTATTGCCTCTTTTCCTTTGCCAATTTCCATAGCCATAAATAAACCACAAATAATGCCCACTATGATGTCTTCCCACCATTCATCTTGGAATACGTATCCTATGACCTTGGTCTTATTTTATTTACATGGAAAATCAACTAGGGGTTGTTACAAACCCTTCCCCCTTAGGGGAACACCATCCTCATTGTTCAATGACCCTTATAACTAACAAAACATACAAACCGTGGAGCTTTATAACACAACTCAATGCAACATTTACTTCATACCGAACAATTGAGACCATGATCATCATGACAAACATGCAACACATACCACTTATGGAGCTTTATAAACCCAACTCAATGTGGTATTTACAATGATAAACACATATACTCATGCACATTTGCTTGAACTCGAAAATAAACATATTGTCTATGGAGCTTTTTAACGCAGCTCGATACAATATTTATAATAATATACACATATATACATATGCACATTTTCTCTAATCAACAAATAAGAGGATACAATGTCTGTATCAGTAACAAGGGAATCCAAAGGCTCACACCTCCACCCTCAAAGTAGTACCAGGATTCACCTCTTTCCTAGGAATTCTAGAATCCACTACTAAAGTCAAAGTCCACATCTAATATCCAGTGCTACGATCCTTGCGCTACTTTTCCTCTCAGTGAACAATTTCAGGCTCATTGTTCCACGACACTCTCCCAATGTGCTTTTGATTCCATATGGTAATGATAATGTCCCAAAAAAAATATTCCTTGACCTTCCCTTCTCTACTACACAGTCCCTCGGCAATCTAGTCACCCCCTTCTATGCAATCACACACCTTCCAAGTTCCAATGGCATCCCCTTCTCTGGGGATCCATCCCTTGGCGAGGTTTCCTCACATTAGAAGGTCTAAAAATCAAGGCATATCCCTGCCTCAAAACCATCATAGCAGTAATAGCATGCTCATGGAAATAAATGGACATTATTGGGTACCGGTGTCCCACAATGGCCCTACTCCTGAAGTGCATTACCAACATATTTTTGCATGTTCCAATTCCTTTTACTACTGTTAATTCTCTGGTAGCCAATTCCAACCACCTGTTGTCACACTACTATAACGACCTCCAAAATTTCACTACATTCAAATTTTGGAGTATACCTTACTATCACAACAAGTGTCGATTTTGTCCTCAAGTGTTGTTTCAAGTAATTATACATGTTTCAAGTGTTCTTGATCATTCTTAAGTGTCTTCACATTGTTTAGAACATATCTAGTGCACTTCATAGTCATAACACCTTTGTTTGTTGTAAAAATGACACTTTTGGTTACAGTTGCACACAATTTGTTTGTTGTACTTGGGGTGTGTTTGTAAATCGGAGTTTTGATGTGTATTTTTCATTTTTCAAGCCTATCTAAGTCTTATTGATGATTTGGTATGTGTCACACTTGATTTCATGTCTAGACTCATTGTGTTCACCCCTTGTTCTATTTTCCAAGCTTAGACAATTTTTTGGTTCTACAAGTTAACCCATTAAGGCTAGGAGCACATGGCACACTCTTAATCCTTGTTTGGGACTACTTAATTATTTTTAAATGCACCTTGCACCCTCCAATAGAGCATAGTGTACTCATAAGCATCATTCCCCTTCCCTGTTCTGAACTATGCCCAGAAAAATCAAGTCTTCCTTTGAGCGCACTCCTTTGACTCAAAGAACTGCGCCCTCCTTGAGCACATAAGCATGGCCCAAAGCCATGAATCCTTATCCCTCCATCCTTTAGCAGTGTTCCCTGCACCCTCCCTGGTTCTCTTGAATGCATGAGCGCACCCTGAAGCCTTGAAGCCTCATCTCTTCGTCCTTTGACAATGTTCCTTTCGCCTTCCTTGCCTGCCTTGAGCGCACAACGAACTTAGGAAGCCTAAATGTCATTCCTTCATCCTTCATACCTGCGCACTCCATTTATATTTTTCTATCATCTTAAGTTCATCCTAAAGCCCTAAATCTTCATCTCTTCAGCCTTTCAAAGTGTGCCGTTGCACCCAAAAGTTCTCCTTTCTCTTCCTGAGCGCATTGTTAGTACATGAATAAAAAACTTGCATGAAACATGTTAGAATAGGATATTTTCTAGGCTAATGTTTTCTTTCCATGAGCGATTGCAGTTGTAGGTATTCCAAAGCAGCATGGCAAGGATGCATGAAGAAATTGATATAAGAAGGGAAGTCAAAGGAAGAATTCAAGAACCAAGAACATATTGAATCCTGGTGATCTGATATGAGTTTGATTGCTAGTTAATGCTGTGCTAGTATCATTTCCAGATATAAATTTTTCTTTTCTCTGGTTTGCTTATCCATAAAGAGTTTATCCATGAGCATGTGATTGTCAATTCATCTAACTTGGTGAAATTTAGTGTTTTGCATGAACTTAAAAGCATGAATTTAAATGGCTGAACATCAGCATATAAAAACACACCAAGCACAAATAATAGAGCTCAATACACAAATTTTGGTTGAAGGAGTTCACCCCTCCTTGGCTACATTTCCTTGGTCCAGCTTCATAGTGTGGCCCTTTGTATTAGCTTCAATAGTGCTCAAATTGTTGTTACATGCATCCAATGATCTTGGAACCTATTCCAATGAGTTTAAAACATTCAGATATATAAAAAATGACTATTTTCTTACTCAATTGGGTTACCAACTGCTCTGGTAATGACCTCCAACACCTGGTGGCCCTAGGCTTAAAAAATATTCAAGTGACCAAAAACATCTATAGATGACCTCTTATGCCTCTAAAACCTACTCCAATGAGTTCCTAGCATGCCAATTAGCCAAAAATGACTATTCATTTTCGAAATTTGGCGGAGAATTGAATAGGTTATGACTCAAACAACTTTTCCTACAAAACCTCCACTAAATTTAGAGAACTGCCAGTTGAGTCCGCCAAGTTGGGTGGTGGTTCCAGATTTAGTGGCTCTGCCATAAATTCCGACAACTTAATTACGAATTAATTAAATTATAAACTGATTAGTGGCACACTAATCCTGCTTAACAGTTGGCCTTTAGCTCCTAGTTCGGGCGCTTGGTCACATGGGGTGGGGGCTGGCCATGCAGGGCTTGTTTTTGACCAAACTTTTAGAAGCTCTAACTTTTGCATACGATGTCAGTTTTTTGAACCATTTGGGGCATTGGAATCCTGGAGATGAACTCTATCCAGTCATTTAGGTATGAAGCAATTATGAGCACTTTCATTTTTTAGCTAAAACACTGATCCTTGATCATTCCTCCCCACTAGAAGCCTTTTGGACCCCAAAAGCTCTCTTGATCACTGATTATGTTGATGAGGGGACTGTTCCCTCATCCTTCAAGTCTTCATCCATTGAAATTTTCCTAATTTCATCATTTGGAGCTTTTCATAAAAAGTCAAAATTTTCCTTGATTCCTACGACCATCTATTGCTGTCTTTGACACCGTCATGCTGCAATTTTTCTGAATTTGTAGAACAACAATCTAATTTTGTAGAAAACGTCTTGTTCCTACCTTGCTCAACAATCAAAGGAAACTTGGAATCTTTCTCACCTTGCACTTTGTCTCTATGGCAATTTTTTTAGCTGCTTTTGCCTTGTACTTGAATCGACTCTTGCCCAAGTTTCTTCACCATTATAATGTGCCTTTTGGAAACCAACAATGAAAATTTGTGAAACCCATGCCTTCTTTGCCAAGTTTCTTCGTCCTCTTCTCTTTGACCTTTGCAACTTCTTGCACCGACAACTTGTTTTCAACACTGCTCAACACCAATGTTGGCTGTTGCAACTGTTTTTCACCTTCTTTCAAAGGCAACCTGTTATCATTCTGAAACAACTCATTAAAAATATAAGCATCTTTATGAAAAATATGATTCAAAACATCTCTTTGTTTGATCATCAACAATGTCAAGTTCTGACTTGCATTCACTAGCCTCTTCATTTGCCTTACATTAACTAAAGAAATGTTCAGTTTCTTGCGATGAGCTCTCACAATATGCTTCACCCCATCTTTAAGCAAATAATATTTGTGCTCATAGTGATGAAACATCGCTTTCCTATCATAAAAATATGGACTTCCCAAGATAATTCCAGAAATGTCAAGTGGAACCACGTCTAACTTGACTTCATCAATAAAGTTTGCAGTAAAAGCAAAGCTAAAAATGCATTTCCTTGAAACCTGTAAATTGTCATCCTTAACTATCCAACCCAAAAGGTATGGTTTATGATGTGGTACGATTTCAAGTTTAAGCTCTTTAACTAAGTCTTCTGAAATCAGGTTTGCTTGTGATCCACTATCAAAGAGTGCATCAATCTTTTTATGATTTGAGATTACTTTGACAGTGAACAACTCGTCCCTTTTGTCTTCATTTGGAGTGTTGTTGTGACTATTTGAGGAACTAGTAATTTCAACATGTTGACCTTTCAAACCCATAGCTGTAATTTTTGTCTCATCTCCTGAATCTGACCCTAAGTCTTTTTCAGCTATAGCAACATTTTTTCCCTTCTCTTTGGATTTCAATCTATCTGGTTTTAATTCTAGATGAAGTTGCCAACAATGGTCTTCATCATGGCCAGTCTTTGAACAATTTTTGCATGTGAGTTTTTCCTTCTCTTTTTTGATACTTGCATTCTTCTTTCCCTTCCATTTTCCTCCCTTCTCTTTTCCCTTACCCTCACTTTCACCTTTCTCCTCTATGTTTTGTTTTCCCCTTGCCTCAATATGCGTGGCTTGCACACATACTTCATCTAAGTTGCTTGGGTTAAACATAAGGATAGTATGCTGCAAATAGGAATGTAAACCTCCAAAATATTTCAAGAGTGTGTCTTGTGAATTCAAGTTTACTCCCAACAATAAAGCCTTTTTCCGAAACTCCTGTTTATAATCTTGGACTGTTTGGCCTTTAAACTGCCTAAAATTTTGCCAATTCATAATGGCTTTTTGCATATAGGCTAAAGGATAAACTATCGTTTAATTGCAAAAACAAATTCAACCCATGAAATGGATATCCTACCATGGATTCGCATTTCCTATTGTGTCTTTGCCTCCCACCAAACTAATGCAGCTCCTTCTAGCCTCTGTGAAGCTAATTGGATCTTTATGTCATCCTCTTAAAGGTTCTTAATTCTGCAGTATACCTCCAACTGTTGAATCCAATTGTCCAACTTTTTTGCATTCACTTCTCCATTCTACATGGGAAGTTTGAATTTTATGTCCAATTTCAGTAATGGAGTTTTTCCTGTTGGGGTTTTGGAATGAGTATGGGTAGTGGTGGTAGTGTAAGATGATGCTGTGTGAGATGGTGAAGATGATGAGGATGGTGGAGATGGAAGTGGATTTCTACCATTCCCTTTGGAATCCTTCTTCTCATATTTTTTGTCCTCTGAGCTTCCTTCTCCATGTGGAGGTTTAGAACTCTCTCCAACCATTTTGGTGTTCCTCTCTTTATAGAGGACTTTAATCATCTTAGTCAAAGTATAGAAAGCTTTCTTGAGTTCTTCCTCCTTAGAAGAGGGACCTTCGTGCTCTCTTTCTCCAGACATAATGACTATGGATTCAGGCTCAGAAATTTGTACTGATTGTACCTCTTCAATCACTCCAGCCTCTTGTGCAATCTGTGTCTCTTCTATCTCAACTGATGGAGATGGAACTTGAGGTGATTCAGGTTCTACCTTGAGTGGTCCTTTGGGTGAGGATGGTGCTTTCTCAGCCTTCTTCCTTCTTGTCCTAATCTCAGGACTAGCTATCAATAGCTTCCCTTCTCCTCTCTGCAACTTCAACCTTGTAATCATAACAACAATTGCAACTATTAAACCCTTCAAGCAAATAAAGCAAGCAACCTTGTGCCTCTGATACTAAATTGATCTGAATTTGGTTGCTAGTTAATGTTGTGCTAGTATCATTTCCAGATATAAAATTTTCTTTGCGTTGGTTTGTTTATCCATAAAGAGTTTATCCATGAGCATGTGATTGTCAATTCATCTAACTTGGTGAAATTTAGTGTTTTGCATGAACTTAAAAGCATGAATTAAATGGCTGAACATCAGCATATAAAAACACACCAAGCACAACTAACATATCTCAATACACAAATTTTTGTTGAAGGATTCCCCCCTCCTGGGCTACATCTCCTTGGTCCAACTTCATAGTGTGGGCCTTTGTATTAGCTTCAATAGTGCTCAAATTTTTGTTACATGGATCCATTGCTCTTGGAACTTATTCCAATGAGTTTAAAACATTCAAATCTACCAGAAATGACTATTTTTTTACTCAATTTGGTTACCAGCTGCTATGGTAATGACCTCAAACACCCGGTGGCCCTAGGCTTCAAAAATATTCAAGTGACCAAAAACACCTATAGATGACCTCTTCTGCAACTACAACCTTCTCCAGTGAGTTCCTAGCATGCCAATTAGCCAAAAATGACTATTCATTTTCGAAATTTGGCTGAGAATTGAGTAATTTATGGCTTAAACAATTTTTCCTACAAAACCTCCGCTAAATCTGGAGAACTGCCAATTAAGTCCGCCAAGTTTGGTGGCAGTTCCGGATTTAGTGGCTTCGCCATAAATTTCGCCAACTTAATTACAAATTAATTAAATGCTAAACTTATTAGTGGCACATTAATCCTGCTTAATAGTTGGCCCCTAACTCTTGGTTCGGGCGCTTGGTCACATGGGGTGGGGGATGGCCCCGCAGGACTTGTTTTTTACCAAAGTTTCAGAAGCTCTAACTTTTGCATATGATGTCGGTTTTTGGAACCCTTCATGGCATTGGAATCCTGGAGACAAACTCTAGCCAGTCATTTAGGTCTGAAGCAATTCTGAGCACTTTCATTTTTTTAGCTAAAATATTGATCCCTGATCATCAGAATGCTTTCCTGTAGATCAATATTGACATTTGTGAAACCCATGCCTTCTTTGCCAAGTTGCTTTGTCCTCTTCTCTTTGACCTTTGCAACTTCTTACACCGACACCTTGTTTTCAACACCGCTCAACACTAATGTTGGTTGCTGCAAATGTTTTTCACCTTCTTTCAAACACAACCTATTATCATTCTGAAACAACTCTTTACAAATATAAGCATCTTTATGAAAAGTATGATTCAAAACATCTATTTGTTTGACCATCAACAATGTCAAGTTCTAATTTGCATTCACTAGCCTCTTCATTTGCCTTGCATTAACTAAAGAAATGTTCAGTTTCTTACGATGAGCTCTCACAATATACCTCACCCCATCTTTAAGCAAATGATATTTGTGCTCATAGCAATGAAACACAACTTTCCTGTCATACAAATATGGACTTCCCAAGATAATTCCAAAAATGTCAAGTGGAACCACGTCTAACTTGACTTCATCAACAAAGTTTGTAGTAATAGCAAATTTAAAAATGCATTTCCTTGAAACCTATAAATTGGCATCCTTAACTATCCAACCCAAAGGGTATGGTTTATCATGTGGTATGGTCTCAAGTTTAAGCTCTTTAACTAAGTCTCCTGAAATCAGGTTTGCTTGTGATCCACTATCAAAGAGTGCATCAATCTTGGTATGATTTGAGATTACTCTGATAGTGAATAACTCTTCCCTTTTGTCTTCATTTGGAGTGTTGTTGTGAATATTTGACGAACTAGTGCTTTCAACATGTTGACCTTTCAAACCCATAGCTGTAATTTTTGTCTCATCTCTTGAATCTGACCCTAAGTCTTTTTCAGTTATAGCAAAAGTTTTGCCCAAGGTTGCTTGCTTGATTTGCTTGAAGGGTTTAATAGTTGCAATTTTTGTTATGATTACAAGGTTGAAGTTGCAGAATACTTGATCTAAAATTGATTGCTAGTTAATGTTGTGCTAGTATCATTTCTAGATATCAAATTTTCTTTGCTTTGGTTTGCTTATCCATAAAGAGTTTATCCATAAGCATGTGATTGTCAATTCATCTATCTTGGTGAAATTTAGTGTTTTGCATGAACTTAAAAGCATGAATTTAAATGGATGAACAACAACATATAAAAACACAACAAGTTCCAATGAGTTTAAAACATTCAAATCTACCCGAAATGACTATTTGTTTACTCAATTTGGTTACTAGCTACTTATGTAATGACCTCCAACACCTGGTGGCCCTGGGATTCAAAAATATTCAAGTGACCAAAAACACCTATAGATTACCTCTTCTGCCTCTACAACCTGCTCTAATGAGTTCCCAGCATGCCAATTAGCCAAAAATGACTACTCGTTTACTCAATTTGGTTACCAGCTGCTCTTGTAATGATCTCCAACACCTGGTGGCCCTAGGCTTCAAAAATCTTCAAGTGACCAAAAACACGTGTAGATTACCTCTTCTACCTCTGCAACCTACTCCAATGAGTTCCCAGCATGCCAATTAGCCAAAAATGACTATTTTTTTACTCAATTTGGTTACCATCTTCTTTGGTAATGGCCTCCAACACTTGGTGGCCCTGGGCTTCAAAAATCTTCAAGTGACCAAAAACACCTGTAGATCAGTATTGCCATTAATGATCGAAGCAACCCAAAAGACTCCATGAGATCAAAAAATCTTTGGAGGGTGAAGACATCAACAACATGGGATTTGCATGCAATATTTATGGCACAAATGGTAGCCTTGTCGCCTATTGAAGAAAATCCATGTCATCAGTCACTATGAGTCCAAGTCATCAATGATAGTGAGTTGTCATTTCCTCATCATATGATTTTGTGGAAATTATGATGTAATCATGTTATTATTATAAAGGCAAAATAGTAGAAGTCCAAGAGTCATCTATGGAAAAAATAACCATGTGAAGAAGTCCAAAAGACATGTGATTCCAAGAGTCATATGTAATTCCAAAAGTCATTTGGAAGTTCAAGGGTTATAAAATTTCAAAGGTCATTAGAAGTTGGAAAGTCAAGAGTCATGAGGATATGAAAGGTCATGCCTCAAGTTATAAAAGGAGCCTCATTGCTCAAGCAAAGGAATTTTAACCTTGGATTCTACCACGAGGCATTAGAGAGATATAGATAGTACTTTTGGGAAGCAAGTAGTGGCTCTAACGCTCCACTATTGGAGCTAGTAATGTTCATTGTACTTAGGAATCTTGGAACTTTTGCTTAATAATTGAAGTCATTAGACCAACACATTTTCATGCATGAATTGTGGATGTTTTGAGACTATTATTCTAATGTTTTCGGTTTATGTTGGCTTTCATACATACTAAAATAATTCAACTATTTCGGTGACTTTGGTGCTAAACTTGTTGGAAATGTGTTGTGATGTTTTAACGATCGTTGCATCTATGTGAGCTACTTCGCTTGATGCTTAATGATTCTTTCTTATTTATGTGCGTGTGTCTACACTAGATTAGTATTATTACTTTTCTTTTATAGGCTCACTTTCTCTCCCTTGCAGGGAAAGAACCTTGATACATCTACAATTGAACATTTCACAAGGCACACTCTCTTGCTCATTCAAAAGCATATGCACACTACTCTCTCATGCTAATTGCTTAAGCCAATGAAAATCTCTATGTAAATAGAAACTTGGTTTTATTTTCGGATGGGACTCCTACACCAAACAATGTGAGGTCTAATTGGGACCTCATATCGGGGAGATCCTGCATATGTTGGTGGTATCCAACACATTCAACATTTTGGCGCCAAAAGGAGAGCTACCAGTTTTTTATGGCTAATAACTCCTCACATCCCAATCATTCAGTTTCTAGACAAGGCAATAATATCTAGAGCACTATCCCAACTACTATTCCTAAGGTAGGAGGGTCTTCTCAACTTGGTCTGGAGTTGGCTTACTAAGTTACCTATGAACAACTCTAGAAAATTTGTCCTATTACTCATTGGTTTGTGAAAGCTATCACTTTACTCCCTATTGCTCATAATCTTCCTCACCATCCTAAGAAGAAAGAAACAACTTGTACCAGTGTCTTGGTTGCATTGGTGGAAGATTTGCTCTTTCCCACTCTTGAGGAATTAGAAAAATATTCAGAAGACATAGTTCAGCAAGAGCCTCTTCCACCTATTCACGAAGAGTACGAGGAAGATATTGTTCTTTCTGATAGAGAACAACTGAGAGCTAATTTTGAGTTTAAAGATGGTCTAAACGATGAAGGAGAAGGCTCATTAGATTCAGAGAAGGAGGAGGAGAAAAGAGACAAAGGCATGGTTGATCAAGACTTGGATTGGATGGCCCAATGGCCATTTGCTCTCCCAAAAGAACTTCATAAAATTCCTAGACACCCGGAGAAGTTGTTATCTAAGTTGATCCTAACAAGATAACAAAGGCAGAAGATCATATCAATGATTTGTACATGCATATAAGAATGCTAGAGGTACAGTACGATGATGTTGCTTGTCGGATTTTTCCTTTCACATTAGAAGGTAGAGCAATGACATGGTACCATAGTCTTCTTGTTAATTCAATCCATGGTTGGAGGGAGTTTAAGAAATTATTTTTGGAGAAATTTGTCGATGACAAGACTCTTTCCATGTTGTTAAAAGAGACTGGAAATATTAATATGGGGGAGAAGAAGAAAGTCAAAGATTTCAATCAAATATTCAACCACATATTGAACAAGTTCCCCCTAGACACGCAACCTCACGATTCTATCACTATAGATTATTATATATTTGCCTTGTCGATAAACATTTCTGCTTTTGTCAAAAGAGTTGCAAAGTTAACATTGGCCTTAAACTTTGATGGAGGATCACTGAGAGAAATAATTGCACACTATTGGAGCTATTACTGATGATGATGACTCTCAAGACACTCCAAGGAGACTGGTAAGAAGTATCAACCTTCTTCAAGTAAGGCTAAAGAAAAGGATTTTGTCAATATTGAAAACTTGACTAGATCCTTAAAGGCACTTACCAACGAAGTTTCAGAATTAAAGATAAAGTCAAGCAAGACCTCTACCAGTAGCAATCCCTCCAAGTCTTTCCCATTCAGAAGGAATAATAACAACAACAACCAGCTAGATAAATTTGCCTAGAGTTCAAATGTTGTGTTGAATATTGAAAGTATAGTCATGGATAACAACTATTCTTTCCATCAAGAATGGCATTCCAAAAAAAGAAAAAAAAAACTAAACAAAACAAAAGAACAAAACAAAACAAAAAAAGCTTGCCCACAGTGGAACCACAACATGAATGCTCTAGCAGCGCATATCATTGATACTTTACTAGCATATGTCCGAGCAGATGGAGGAAATAAAACAACCTGCAGCGATTGAGGAAATCATAGGTATTGGACATGCAATTAATACTTTCAATTTTATTCTCACTACCGAAAAGAGGAGTGTTGAAGCACCACCTCAAAGTGAGGTACCTCCTCAGAAACAAACCAGTCGTTATAATTTGAGGAGAAAAGGGCCTAGTTTTGAATAGGAAGTGACAAGACAAGAGTTAAAGAAGAAATTATTAATTAGATTTGCACCACCAACTAGTCCTACTCAGAATACACAAAATAAGTTTGGAAATGTTGCTTCCTCTAAGAGTACTTCCACTAGTAGTAAAAACAAGCATACCACTTCAGAATTTTCTAATAAAGCTACGCCTCTAGACACTTCAGAAGTTTCTAAAAATGAAGCTATTGATTATAACATATTCGAAGATTTGAAGAGAGCATGTGCCAACATTTCTATCTTTGATCTCGGAAAGATGGCAGGCCAATGTGAACTGCTTGTCCAAGCCTTCTCAAAACCTTCATCAGGTGACAAAGCTTCTACTTCTCCAAAGGTGTCTGGTAAGTCTTATGGGAACTCTTAAATATATGGTTAATGTTGTAACTTTAGATTTTAACACTCTCTGCTCCCCGTTTTTATTAAATTTTGAGATATTTAATTACAACGTTCATAAGTGTTTGGTCGATTCGTGTGCATTTGTAAATGTAATTCCATTATCTGTTGCGAAGAAAATTAACACTAAATGGGATAAAATTGATGCAAAAATCATTCAGATCGATAGATCCCTTGTCCAATCTATTAGTGAACTCAAGGATGTTATTATCCGATTATCCTTTGATCACGGTGTACACCAATGTGTAAATATTATAACTTTGGACATCCCTAAAGCCTATGATGTACTCTTGAGTCGAGATTGGTCTAGTAAATGACAAGGGTATTTTTCTACAAATTGGTCACACTTATGGCTTCCACATAAAGGCAAAAACAACCATATTTGAGTGGAGAATGAACCATACATGAAATATATTGTGACACCACTTGAGGGTCATAATGAGATTTTTTCTTTTTCATATCTTATCTTTGGAAATTGTTTCTTGGAGATTGATCATGGGTGTTATCAAGCACAATCATCACTCGTCCCACCAGATACACAGTTGGAGCTCCTTCCTTGTACTCCAAACTAGGGCTAATGAATCATGTAACGTAGATGTACATAATAAAAATAATAGTATAGGAACCATTTTAGTAGCTGATAATATCTGGACTCTATACTTTGATGGTTCAAAAACACAGGATGGATCTGGAGCTAGTTGCATACTCATAGACCCACATAATAGGATGTAAATCCTATCATGTTGTTTGGAGTTTGAGTGTACAAATAATACTGCCAAATATGAAGCGCTTATTCTTGGGTTAAAGAAATTCATTGACCTGAAGGTAAATTTGCTCAAGATAATTGGTGACTCAAAAGTGGTCACTCAGGTACATGATACTATCTACCTTGTTTCACCAAATATTAAAAACTACCAAGAAGAGGTTTAGCGATTGCTTACTTATTTTAATTTTTTTAATAGTATTTATGTTCCTAGAGTTAGAAATGTTGCAACATATACATTAGCTAATGCAACCACTAGAATATTGCCTTTGAAAAATGGATTTTCTATAGAGATTATATATAAACCATATGTGTTGGATAATGTAACTAATTTTTGTGTTTTCAATGATGACCAACAGATACTAAATTTTATGGATAATGTGGATGTGTTTAAAGATGTTTCCATTGAGGAGGATAAGCACGACAATGCTTTGCAGGAAGCACCTGATGCAATGAAAGGAAACACAATGCCTAAAGGTTCAGTGCCCCTTGAAAAATTATATGACCTACAAAACTGGCTCAAAGGACCAATTAACACCAAGACTCAAAACTCAAAGCTATCAACTAAACAAGTCAATTTTGGAACCCAAGATGATCCAAAATATGTAAATGTCGACACGTGTTGTTATCCCCAAGAACGAAAAGCATTTATTCACATGTTCAAATAGTATCGAGATGTGTTTGAATGGATTTACGACAATTTGAATACATGTGATACCTGTATTATCCAGCATGTCATTCCCATTAAATAAGGGGTGAATCCTTTTCAGTAGAAGCTAAGGAAATTTAATCCAATGTTTGAACCCCTAATCCAAAAAGAATTGAGGAAGATACTAGATGCTCAGATAATTTTCAAAGTTAGACATTCTACTTGGGTTTCGAATTTGGTCCCTATCAGAAATAAGTCTAGTGAGATAATGTTTTGTGTCAAATTTCATAATCTCAATCAAGCATCAAAGAAATACAATTGCCCAGTGCCATCAATGGAATAAATCCTCCAAATAGTATCTGGGTCTGAGATGTTCTTGCTGCTAGACGGTTTTTCTGGCTATACCCAATTGCTAATGGTAGAACCAGGTCGTCTAAAAACCACCTTCAAGACCAAGTGGGGAACATTTTCATTTCAGCGAATGTCATTCAAGCTTATCAATGTTGGTGCTGCATTTCAAAGAACAATGGGCATCACCTCTCGTGGCCTAATTGGCCAAAGTGTAGTTGTTTATCTGGAGTATGTAACTATATTCTCCAAAAGAAGATCAGACCATGTGCATCTTCTAAAACAAATATTTGGGCGGTGTCACAGATTTTGGATTTCTCTCAATCCCAAGAAAAGCATCTTTGGTGTGTCAAAAGATACTCTCTTAAGACACATCATTGCAAAGAGTGGAATACAAGTTTATCCTGAAAGGGTCAAAGATATAACTCAGATTTCATTCCCAGTAAATAAGAAGGTTATGTAATGTTTCTTAGAGAGGATTAATTTCATGCATAAGTTCATCTATGACTATGCTCATATAGTTAAATGATTACAAGAGATGATTAAGAAAGATGAAACCTATAAATGGGATAAAAAAGAGAAAGATGATTTTTCTCAAATTAAACAAGTAATTGTTGATGTGCCTGGATTGTTTATTCCTGATTATGGAAAATATTTCTTGATTTATAATTTCACCTTGGACTTATCTATTATAACCGTATTGACGCATACGAATACTGAAGGAAATGAGTGGACTATTTATTTTATGAGTGTTGGCTTATAGGGGTCAAATTTGAATTACCCTGCCATCGATAAACAAGATTATGTTGTATATAAGTGTTGTAGTGGCTGCAACACCCTCCAAAATTATGGCCTGCATCTAATTTCAGAGCCTCCCTTGGATTTTTACTTGATGTTTGCAAGAACTCGTGCTCACCCCATGAGCTCATGTTGAGTCTTTGCACCCTCCTTGCTTGACCATTCAATGAACATCTCTTTGCATGTTGGTCACAATGTCACACTTGCAACGATGTTCTGGTCATGCACAAGGTCCCACTTCGTGTGTACAATTTGTATTCACTATGTAAACATCCATCACACTCACACAAAAATTTGTATGCATTGTCACGCAAGCGCCATCGCAATCGTTCAACGATCTATCAAAACCATTGTGCTTGTCGCTCGCACCATCGTCTTGATGGTTTGAGGCGTCTTGTCGTCAAGTTATGTTGAGTGTGTGTTTGGACGGTCGAGTATGCACAGGTTCACTCGCTCACACAGTTAGTCATTTTGTTGAATTTATGATGATCAGATCACCGTCTAACAGTGGGACTTCCACCCCAGAATTGACTCGACTGACTATCGCCCAGAATAATATAGAAGTGTCCAACTAACCATTTCAATCTGCGTTGCCCACAAGGTAATCAACCAACCCTCTTGCTGGTCAACCGGAGAGTTTGACCAAACAGTGACCCCAGGACTCACTCCCCTAAAAAATTGCACAAAAGCTGCAGACCTTGCCTACTCTGCTGACTAAGGAAATTGCGCAGACATGCCGGATAGACACCCAGTGTCCATCCATGTCTCCCTAAAAAAATTGCGTAGTTTTTCCATTCAGCTACCAAGTCAACCGACTGGTTGCTCATCCAGAAAACTGCGCAGTTTTCATGAGCACTCCCTTAGTTTCCCAACAACCCACTTAGCTTAGAAACTACGTAGAGGTGCTCAGAAGGTCAGCATCCTAACAATGGCGCATTTTTTGTCACAACAACTCCTATAGCCCACTACCAACTCCCTTGAAAAATTGCGCATTTTTTCTCGGCAAGGCTCTTATAGCCCAATGCCAGCTCCCTGAAGGAATTGCACAATTTTTTCACCAAGTCCCTCTGCTCCCTACATTTCTTCCCTCTAGAAATTGTGCAGATCTTCCTTCTAGTCGAGCTAGATCCTGTGGACAGTCACTGTTGATCCAGATTGTCCATCTCAGTCTCCAAGTGACTTCTGTGCAATTTTTACCAGCAGTGCCCGGAGCTTGCATCCCAACTTGAAACTTGCCTTGTGTAGTTTCATAGCCTTGTCCTCTCTCCAGGTCACCTACATTCCAAAGCGATTGATAATGCATCATGGTAAACTAGGAGGTTTATGGATTTGATGTCGTCTCGTCATGAGTGATTGAAGATATAGGTACATGGATAAGACATGACGTGACGACAGATGGATGAACAAGGAGAGAACATGCAAGGAGATGTTTTCGCGAATAGACGAACGGACGATGCATGCGAGGAGAATATTTCATGAATGGATGAACATGTGAAGCATGCCAAAGTATAAGTAAGCAAGTGATGTGCACATGCAACATTAAGTTAACACCAAGACCGTCGAAGAATCTGCACACCTTGCCATGTGGAGGTGAGGTTGTGATACACCAAGAGAACATCCATCACTCAATAGCATTGCAGCTCAACATGGACACCACCAACAACATGAATATACTAGCACTGTCATGTCGATTCGTGTCATAAGTCATGTCGGGCACATCACTAATGTGGGCCATACTGTATAAATCAATGTAATGTAATGTGGAAGTCCAAGAGACACACATGTCATACGAAGAGTCATGTAAAGCTAAAGAGTCAAATAAGTCAAACAGACATGAGGGAAGCTGAACAGTCACAAGGGCCAGTTTTACCCTTGGCTATAAATACCCCCTCATTTGTACATGCAAAGGAATTTTCACCTTGGCTCCTCCCAAATAGCCTTGAGAATATGTAATCTTTTCTTTGAGGAGCGAGCAATGGCTCTAACTCCCCTTTCACGGGGTTAGTGATGTATGGTGTATCGATGTGTCTTGGAACTTTTGCTTAATTCAAAAGCCTAATAAAAGGCCAACACATTTTCACACATGTATTGTAAGTGTTTGTAAGACTAATCTTGACCACTTGTAATGCATGCTGCTTTAACTTGTGTTAAATAGTTGAACTCTTTTAGTTGCTCTAATACATATATATTGATGAAAATATGTTGTATAAGTTGTTAACATTGTCCTGCCCACATGGGTTGCCTCACCGGAGATCAGACAAAACCTTTCCCTCAAACTTGTTATAACGACCGTCGCACTCGTGCAGACTACCCCACTAGGTGTTGTACGTGCTATCTTCTCTTGTCTGTTGAGATTGCCACATCCGTATTGGCTGCTCCCCCAGAAGTTGTGCATGTCCTATTGTGTTGTGTGTCACTGACAGAGTTGGGACTTCTTCCCTTTCGACAAGAGACTCACCTCCACCCTATCTCTCTATGGTGAAAGAACCTTGACTCAAGTAACACTAGTACTCACCAGGCACGCGAACGTCGAAGACAAAGCATATGACTCTCATGTGATGACAAGTAAGAGCTAAGGTAAACATTTAAGATAATGGCAACCGGGCCATCATACAGATGGGGCTCCTACGCCAAAAAGTGTGAGGTCTAGTTGGGACTTCATACCGGGGAGATCCCCTAAATGTTGGTGGGTCCAACATCGTCAACATTTCTAGTGCTAGAAGGAGGGCTGCTAGTTGTTTATGGTTGAATGTCCTCTCAGCCCCACTCATCAATTATCTGGTCAAGGCAGTAATTTGCACTCCCTCTAGCCTACACGTGAATCTGAAGTTGGTTACTCCTCACCTCCTAAGCCTGAACAGGAAATTTTGTTTCAGCACCTTCACTCTGTTCGTCCCATCACCCTTCAGTTTGCGAAAGCAGTTGGACTAATCCCAGGAATACAACATCTTCCATGTGCATCAAGAAAGCCAAAAACTACTCCCACAGGGGTTGTTGTCTCATCGGTGGAAGAAGCAGTTCTTGCCACACTTGAAGGTCTGGAAGAAGTTGTTGAGAACGGAGAGGAACCTCCGGTCTTCCAATAGGGGGAACGAGACACCCTCATGATATTTGGCACAGACTCCAGTAAAGGAGGGGAAGGGGAAGGCAATGAAGGAGGAGGAGGCAGAGACGAGCCAACATACTTAGAGCCAGAATGGTCAGATTTGGAAGAGGAGGAGGAGGATGAAGAAGAAGAAGGCATGGCTGACCAACATATGGAATGGATGACTTAGGGACCATTGGCTCTCCTGAGTGCTTTGTACAAGATGCCGAAGCGGTTGAAGAGAATGATTACAAAGTTTGACCCTGATAGCATAGTGAAGGTAGAAGATCACTTGGACAACTTCTACCTACAGCTGCAGACCCTTGAGGTACGGTACGATGACATTACATTTAGATTGTTTCCATGTACCTTGGATGGTCGCACAATAACATGGTATCATAGCCTTCCTATCAACTCCATACATAACTGGGGTATGTTCAAACGTATGTTTATTGGAAAGTTTGTTGATGAAAAGACCCTAGCCATGTTACTCAAAGAATTGGGAAGCCTGAAGATGGAGGGGAAAGAAAAGGTAAAAGATTTCAATCCGAGTTTTTTGTGCATATTGAACAAGTTTGCAGTAGACATGGAATCTCATGACTCTATCATTGTCGACTACTACATGTCTACACTGTCGACCATCATTTCATAGTTCGTCAAACAAGCTATGAAACCAACACTGTTAGAAAACTGCGAAGAGGCAATTGCTGCTGAAAAGGCCCTGTGCGCGATTGGAGTCATTAAGGATGACGAACCAACAAAGGACTCCAGAGATACGAGAAGGAAGCCCCAAGCTACGACGAGCAAGGGTAAGGACAAGGAAATAAGTGATATTGAAACCCTTACTCGTCTTGTCAAAAAATTGACAATAGAAATGTCTGAGCTCAAACAACAAATAATTGACACATTTGTGAGCAATCGACTTCCCAGACAAATACAAGGAAGCGTGTCATCAGGCAGCAATCGCTTCCCGACTAAAACTGTGCAGAGCTCAGTGTTCCAGCTTGAACAACGATTTTTTTTCATTTCATGAAGATGATCACTCACAAGGGTCTTGTTCGGACTGGAAGTGAGTTGCAGGCTCAATATGCAACCACACACTTGACGTAGCGAGCAGTGTGTAGGGACAACCAGGAGACACAGATGGTGACGAAGATGTTGTGCCTGATGAGGCATCAAGCACTGGGCAGGTGGTGAACATGTATCAGTGCTTGCAATCAGCACATAAGACAAAAACAGAGAAGCAACCCCAAAAGCAAAATGATCGTTACAATCTTAGAATTAAGGGGGATCCCCCTACACTTGGGGAAATGAAACAAAATCTCGAACTACTAAGGAAGGTTGATCCACCAGCCATCCAAAAGTAGAAAACACAAAGAAAGCCCGGGAAGACAGCGGCAGACAAGAGTACATGCATGAGCAACAAACTGCAAAACACTCCGCCGGACAACACGAACACCAGTCTTACCCTGGACATCTCGGTGAGTCTACCCACTCTAAATTACAACATGTGGAAGACATGAAGAAAACTCGTGCAAACATCAGTTTGTTCAATTTGGCTAAGATCCAGAGTCAGCAGGACATGCTACTGCATGCACTGGGGTAGACATCAATGGGAAACACAACCTCTACTAGCAAAGGAGCAAGCACACCTCCCAGATCACTTTCAACTATGATAAACACACTCCGAATGGAAGAAGAAAACTTTATTTTCCCTCCATTCCTACTTTCATTTGAAATATTTAACTGTAATGTTCACAACTATTTAGTTGATTCTGGCGCGACAACCAATGTCATGACGTTCTCCATTGCCACAAAGATCAATGCGCAATGGAGAAAGACATTCGCGCAGATCATCCAACTCGATCGAACATCCGTACCAACCATTGGTGAAATTTGGGATGTGATCATTTGAATATCTCATGATGACCGAATGCACCAGTGCATAAACATTGTTGTTATGGACATACCAGAAGTGTATGGCTTACTACTTAGCAGAGACTGGTCCAACAAGCTGAACGGATACTTTGCTAACGACTGGTCACACATGTGGCTTTCATGCAAGGGAAAAAACAATCAAATCCAGGTGTTATTTGAGAGATACATGAGGCACAATGCCACTCCCATCAATGGCGAGAATGAACTATTGGCCTTTGTAGAACCCATGTTTGGCAAATGCCTCTTAGAAACAACACTGCGGTGTTATCCTACACAACCAGCTCCAACCCCACCAGACATGAAGCTGGGTCTCCTTCCTTGCCCAACCGATGGAAATGAAACATGTACAATATATTGTAATATTAGTAGTAGTAGAAGTAGTGCAAGCGTGTCAAACGGTCCATGGACAGACAAGTTGTGGACCATGTATTTCGACGAATCAAAGACACAGGATGGCTCAGGAGCCAGGTGTGTCTTGATTGACCCAAAAAACAGGAAATATTTTATTTCAAGCTGCTGGAGTTAGAGTGCACAAACAACATTGTTGAATACGAAACACTCATGTTGGGATTGCAAAGAGGAATTAGCCTCAACTTGGTCATGCTCAAAGTGGCAGGTGATTCGGAAATAGTGGTACGACAGGTACGTAACACCATTTATTGTTTATCACCTCATCTCAAAAGTTACTAGCAATAGGTATGGCGACTGATCTCTAACTTCCAAGCATTTAATATCACCGTTGTACCAAGAATGCGTAATGAAACCGCCAATGCTTTGGCAAACGCAGCTTCTAGAATGTCACTGCTTAGGAATAGATTTACTATTGAAATTTTGTATAGACCATCTATTTTGGATAACATAACTAATTTACGCGTGTTTGATGATGATCAACAGATACTTCATTTCATGGCCAACGCTGATATCTTCAAGGATGCAGCGATATATGAAGGTGAGCACGAGCGATCTTTGCAATCTGGGGTGGATAATGAGAAAGGCCACCTCATCCCCAAAGGTGTGGTATCTTTGGAAAATCTCTATGAATTGCAAGAATGCTTTCAGGGGTTAAGGAACAACAAAACCCACAACTCTACCATGATGCATGAATTGATTAACTTGGGAATAGAAAAAGATCGAAGTTCGTCAATCTCGATACGTGTTGCACGCAGCAGGAGCGACAAGCCTTTGTCTGCTTGTTCATTGAAAAATGGTACTGTGTTGAGACACTTATCTAACTACTACCCACAGGGAAACGGTCTCAAGGAATCCATGAACAAAAACCTTATATGAATAATAAAAAAGTCTGTTTACTCTGAGCAGCGTAACTGGCACTCTTCCTTGATGAATGCTTTATGGGCTGACCACATAACACCTAAACCCTCTCTGAATACCTCACCATACTTCCTGGTCTATGAGAAAGAAGCCATCCTACCACCCAACATCTACTTGTCTATGCTTCAGTTGTCTCAAGAATCCCAAGGCAGGCCTTGCATGTTAGTTCAACGTAGGATGGATACACTTCACAAACTACAGGAAGAAAGGATGAAAGAAAAATAAAAGTTTACACTCCACCAAAACTGTATCAAGATATGGTTCGACAAGAAGTCTGAAGGGAAAGCTAACGTTGATGTTGGTGACTGAGTCTTGAAATGGGATAAACCCCATGAAGAAAAAGGAAATCATATGAAGTTCCAGTCCTTGTGGATAGGTAAGTACACATTCCATGAGAAGCTTGGCCCAGACATGTATCGTCTGCAATCACTCAATGGGAGGATTTACAATCTTCATGTCAACGACTAAGATCTCAAACATTATTTTTAGTAGTCTGGGCCACGCCCCACGCCATTGTACATAAGTTTTTCTGCTGCTTATTTTTTTTCTTTTTTGATTTTCTTACTATTTATGTTTCATGTTGTTTGTTTTTTTAGTATCCTGCTATTTTTAGTTTTCTGTAAATAAGTGCTGCCCTTTATTGAGTTATGGCTTTTGAATGAGTATGTGGCTAAAATCTAAAGAGTCTTGTGACACTGCAACACTTGGCCTGAACTGTGTTTGTCTACTCTGTTCTTGGTTATAACCTTCTACCGATGAAGTCTTGACGAAAAACACGAGCCGTCTACAAGAGAATCTTGGGTCCAACCATGAACTTGTATCCACACTGGGAAAACCCATGCCTATACTCAACTTTCTGCTCTGTGTGTTCAAGCTCATCCAACTAGTAGAAGCGGAGAAGGGGAAAATCTAAATGAGAAAACCTATGTCAGAGATTTTACATGATTCTCTGAAGGAACAACTTCTTCTACTCTCAATAATTCAGGATCCCTCTTCTGCCCCAAAATAAATAAGTTCCTATGAACAATTCTCTTAAAAAAAAAAGGCGAAATAAGAGAAAGGCTTCCCGTGTAGAAAGGTGAAGCATGCAACTCCACTGGGGTACTGACCAGACTTGCTGGAAGTGGAGAAATGTGTGTGTTCTTGCATGAATCCACCGAGGTACTGTCCAGGCCTGATGGTGGTGGAGCAACACCAGAGATGAAAACTTATACTCTAAATTTTTTTAACTCGCGAGCCAAACTACCCTTATCGATTTTGAAACACTGTGATCAAGTTGAAACTTTTTGTTGTGCTTGATTGAGTTGGTGAAAGGTGAACCATGTCTGTCCATGGGGTAAGTGGGGAAGCCAAAGTAACTCGCACAATGATTCAATACTCACTGAAAGACCAAGGACCTGTGTTATAAATGGACCAAAACAAAGAATCTAGAGTTCAACCAGTGTGTTGCCAAGTGTTGTAGTGGCTACAACACCCTCCAAAATTTTGGCCTGCATCCAATTTCAGAGCATTCCTTGGAATTTTCGTTGATGTTTGCAATCACTCGGGCTCACCCCATGAGCTTGTGTTGAGCCTTTTCACCCTCCTTGCTTGACCATTCAATGGACATCTCTTTGCATGTTGGTCACAATGTCACGCTTGCAGCCATGTTCTGGTCATGCACAAGGTCTCGCTTCATGTGTACAAGCTGTATTCGCTATGTAAACATCCTTCGCACTCACACACGAAGTTGTATTCACTGTCGTGCAAGCACCGTTGCAGTTGTTCAACGATCTAGCACAACTGCCACACTTGTCGCTCACACTGTCGGTTAGTCATGTTGAGTATATAATGTTGCCTTGATGGTTTGAGGCATGTTGTTGTCAAGTCATGTTGAGTGTGTGTTCGCAAGGTCACATGTACACAGGTTCACTCGCTCACACACTTAGTCATTTTGCTGAAGTTCTGACGACTGGATCACCCTTTAACAACTGGACCTGCACCCTAGAATCGAATCGACCGACTATCACCTAGAACTGTGCAAAAGTGTCCAACAAGCCATGTCAATCTGCACTACCTGCAAACTAATCAAACAACCCTCCTGTTGGTTAACCAGAGAGTTTGACTGGCTAGTGACCCTGGGACTCACTCCCTTAAAAAATTGCGCAAAAGATGCAAACTTATCCCACTCTATTGACTGAGGAAATTGCATAGATAGGCTGGACAGACACCCATTGTCTGTCACTGTCTCCCTCAAAAAATTGCGTAGTTTTTCTAGTCAGCCACCTAGTTAGCTGACCAATTACTCACCCAGAAAACTATGTAGATGTCATGAGCAGTCCATCAGCTGCCCAACAATCTTCTCAACTCAGAAACAACGTAGAGTTTCTCAACAGGTCAACCTCCCATCAATTGCACATTTTTTGTCACAAGCACTCTTGCAGGCTGCTGCCATTTCCCCTCAAAAAATGTGCATTTTTTCCTGGCAAGCCTCTTGCAGGCCGTTACTAGCTCCCCGGAGGAATTGAAAAGTTTTTGCTGCAAAGACCCTTTGCTGCCTGCACTGTTTCCCTCCAAAAATTTCACATATCTTCTCTCCAATCGAGCTATATCCCGTGGAAAGTCACTGTCGATCTAGATTGCCCATCTCAGTCTCCTAGTGACTTCTGCGCAATTTTCACCAGCAATCCCCAGAGCCCGCATCCAACTTGAAACTTGCCTTGCACAGTTTCATAGCCTTGTCCTCTCTTGTGGTCACCTGCATCTGAAAGCGAACGATAATGCATCATGGTAGACTAGGAGGTTTATGGATTTGATGTCGTCTCATCGTGAGTGATTGTAGATACAGGTACATGGATAAGACATGACGTGATGATGGATGAGATGAATGAGGAGAGCACATGCAAGGAGATGTGTTCACGAACGAACGATGCATACGAGGAGAATTTTTGACGAACGGACGATGCATGTGAGAATAATTTTTCACGAACGGACGAACATGTGAAGCATGCCAAAGTACAAGCAAGCGAGCGATGTGCACATGCAACTTCAAGTGAGCACCAAGACCGTCGAAGACTCCGCACACCTTGCCATGTGGAGGTGAAGATGTGATACACCAAGAGAAAATCCATCACTCAGTATCATTGCAGCTCGACATGGACACCACCAACAACATGAATATAACAACACTGTCATGTCGAGTCGTGTCATGAGTCATGTCGGCCACATCACTACTGTGGGCCATACTATGTAAATCAATGTAATGTAACGTGGAAGTCCAAGAGATCCACATGTCATACAAAGAGTCATGTAAAGCTGAAGAGTCAAATAAGTCAAACAGTCATGAGGGAAGTTGAACAATCACAAGGGCTAGTTTTACCCTTGGCTATAAATACCCCCTCATTTTTACATGCAAAGGAATTTTCACCTTGGCTCCTCCCAAATAGCCTTGAGAATCTGTAGTCTTTTCTTTGAGGAGCGAGCAGTGGCTCCAACACCCCTTTCACAAGGTTAGTGATGTATGGTGTATCAATGTGTATTGGAACTTTCGCTTAATTCAGAAGCCTAATAATAGGCCAACACGTTTTCACACAAGTATTGTAACTGTTTGTAAGACTAATGTTGAACACTTGTAATGCATGTTTCTTTAACCCATGTTAAACAATTGAACTCTTTTAGTTTCTCTAATACATATATATTAATGTTCTATAAGTTGTTAACATTGTCCTGTCCGCATGGGTTTCCTCACCAGACATCAGATAAAACCTTTCCCATAAACTTTTTATAATGACCATCGCACTAGCGCGGACTGCCCTTCTGGGTGTTGTACGTGCTATATTTTCTTGTGTGTTGAGACTATCTCATCCATGTGGACTGCTCCCTTGGAAGCTGTGCATGTCCTATTGTGTTTTGTGTCTTTAACAGAGTCGGGACTTATTCCCTTTCGACTAGAGACTCACCTACACCCTTTCTCTCTGCGGTGAAAGAACCTTGACACAAGTAACACTTGCACTCACTAGGCATGCAAACCTCGAAGACAAAGAAAAGCACTCTCATGCACTGACAAGCAAGAGATAAGGCAAACATTTAAGATAATGGCAACCGGGCCATCATGCCGGATGGGACTCCTACACCAAACGATGTGAGGTCTTGTTGGGACTTCATATCAGGGAGATCTCGTGAATGTTGGCAGGTCCAACACCATCAACAATAAGGCAGTTAAACGTTTCAGGCCCTATCTCCTTAAAGATCACACAATCATATATGTGCCTCATTCAATAGTCATAACACTCTTCATGTAGTAGGAGCTGGGTGTGAACAGGGAAAATTGCATGACCTGTTTACAAGAATATGATATGGAGTTTAAATCAGTTCATACTATTAATGGTCATGGCCTCTATCAATTAGCAGTAGAAGTGAGAGATGTTCTGGAGAAATATCTTTCAGGATGGTAGTAGGAAATAGAAATGTATAATGTTGAAAAAGTTCCCTAGACAATCTCAACAATGCTATGGTATTCATACATACGACAATTCTTATATCATGAAACCTTTCCCATGCATCTATCAAATAAATAAAAGATGGGAGTTCACCTTAAATCTCTATCTTATCAACTTGTTCACCACAATATGTCTTGCTAAGATGCCTTGATCCTCCAGATACAGAGAAGGTACTAAGAGATCTACATGTCGGATCAATAGTTGGTCACTATACGTGCGATAAAACGATGCAGAAAGTAATGGGGGCTAGTTATTATTGGCTCACCTTATTCAAATATGCTCATGCTTATGGTCGCAAGTTCCCAGCTTGTCATAGATGTGTCAGCCAAGATTAGAAGTCAAACGACCCACTACTAGTAGTAGTAGTTGAGGAACCATTCCAACAGTGGGGACTAGATATTATTGGAGAAACCTTCCCACATTCATCAAGGCAACACTGATACATCCTAGTAGTGACAAATTATTTTAATCAGTGGATAGAAATAATTCCTTTAAGGCAAGTTAACGACTAGGAAGTCACCCAATTCTTAAAGTAGAACATTATAACCAGGTTTGGCATTGTCGCGTTTCTTGTCTTTGATAACGTAACTTATTTTTATTCACTGAAACTTTATGAATTCACATTAGAAAATGGTATTGTGCTAAAGCATGCATTTAACTATTACCCAAAGGGAAATACTTTAGCTAAATCAACAAACAAAAATATCACTTGCATAATCAAGAAAATGATTTTCTTTGAGCAAAGGAACTAACACAATGCTTTGATAAATGATTTATGGGTTGTCCATGTAACTCTTAAGCCTTCCCTAAAAACCTCACCATACCTCCTAGTGTATGGAAAAGAATATATCTTGCCTCCAAACCTATATCTCCCAGCCCTGCAACTCTCCCAAGAGTCCCAACGTAGACCTTGCCTTCTAGTTCAAAGCAAGATAGATATTTTTCTCAAACTTGAGGAAGAAAGGCTCAAATCCAAAGAAAGATTCGTCATCCATCAAAACTTTGTTAAATGTTGGTTTGACAAAAAAATTGTAGGGGCTAAGAATTTCGATGTGGGTGACTTAATATTGAAGTGGAATAAAGCCCACGAAGAGAAAGGAAAACACATGAAGTTCCAATCTCTTTGGATTGGCCCCTACACCATCGAAGAGAAACTCGGTCATAATACTTTCAAGTTGAAATCCTTAGATGGGAGGATTGACCCTCTTCCTGCTAATGGTCAAGATTTGAAGCATTATTTTCAATAGCAACTCTAACTTGTGTTTCCTGTATATTTTCCCTTTGTTTCATTTTCTTTATTGTGTGTTTCATTTTTGCATGTCGTGTGTGTGTGTCATGTCAAGTTGTGTCCTGTCATGTTTTGTGCCTTGGTATTTCTACATAAATAAGACCTTGTGTGAAAGAGTGCATGGCTTAGAAAGACTTCATCATTGAATAAAGAGAAAATGTGGCAACCACAACACTTGGCTATTTGTTACTTCTATTCTTTTTTTGGGAAGATGCCATAGGTTGAGTTGAGTCTAGACAGAAAATATGATACATCCAAAAGGAAAACCTTGAGGGAATCTATTATGTCCGCATCTATTCTAGTATCTGAACTCCTCAAATTGGTATTAAATCTACCTACTGGGTTACATTCTTATCCAATCTAGTAGAGAAGGATGAGGGGAAAATCTAAAGCAAGAAAACCAATATTAGAGGTTATATAAATACTTCTTTGAAGGCCAACCTTCTTTGCTCTCAATAAGTCGAGATCCCTCTTCCACCCATTGAAAATAATAAGTGTTGAAGCATATTCCTATTAAATAAACAAATAAAGGGTGAAAGAAGAGAAAGGATTTCTGCATAGGCAGGTGAAGCTAGTGAATTCGTCAGGGGTACTTCTCAGGCTCGTTGGTAGTGAAGCAATGCTTGTGCTCCTATAGTGACTCCATTGAGGTACTATCCAGGCCTCTTGGCAGCGGAGCAACACCAAAGATGAAACTCATACTCTGAATATATTAAATTTTCTGTGCATATTACCTTTTCCAAGATTTAAACAATTGTGATATGGCACATAATTTGTGTGTTGAACCAAGTGAAGTGCAATGAGGGGCTATGTATACAATCCAGGTGTAAAGTGGAAGTCAAGGAAATCTGATTGGTGAATCAATACTTCTTGAAGGTATGACCCTTTAACTAAAAAAATATTCCTAGATAGAGAAGTTGAAGTTCGTCCACTGTGTCGTCAAGTGTTGCTACTACAAAACCCTCCAAAATTTCACGACATTCAAATTTTAGAGCCTACCTTATCGTCGCATCAAGTGTCACTTTGGTCGTCAAGTGTCGTTCCAAGTCATTCTACATGTTTCAAGTGTTCTTAATAATTATTAAGTGTCATCACATTGTTTATAACATCTCTAATGCACATCATGGTCCTAACACCTTTGCTTGTTGTAAAAATGACACTTTTGGTCGCAACCATACACACTTTGTTCATTGTACTTGGGGAGTGTTTGTAAACTTACTTTTTGATGTGTAATTTTCATTTTTCAAGATTTTCTAAGTCTTATTGATGAGTTGGTATGTGTCGCGCTTGATTTCATGTGAAGACTCATTTTTTTTGCCCCTTGTTCTATCTTCCAGACTTAGACAAATTTGTGGTTCTACAAGTTAACCCATTAAGGTTGGGAGTGCATGGAAGAATCTTAAGCCTTGATCGAGACTCCTTCATTGTTTAGAAGTTCACCCTACACCCTCCAAGAGCACATAGCACACTCATAAGCATAATTTCCTGTCCTTTTTCTGAATTGTGCCTAGAAAAATTGTCTTCCTTTGAGTGCACTCCTTCGACTCGAAGAGTTGCGCCCTCCTTGAGTGCGCCCCTAAGCATAAATCCTTATCCCTTTGTCCTTTAGTAGTGTGACCTATGCGCTCCTTGGTTCTCTTGAGTGTATGAGCACACCCTGAAGCCTTGAAGCCTCATGTCTTCATGCTTCAATAGTGAGCCCTGTGCCGTCCTTTTCTACCTTGAGCACACAACGCACTTGGGAAGCCTGAATGCCCTTCCTTCATCCATCAGACCTATGTCTTGCACCCTCCCTTGATATTTCTCTCTCCTCTTGAGCGCATGAGTGCATCCCGAAGCCCTGAATATTAATCTCTTTAGCCTTTTGAAGTGTGCCGTTGTGCCCATAAGTTCTCCTTGCTATTCCCAAGTGCACCGTTAGGACATGAACAAAAAACTTACATGAAACATATTAGAATAAGAGATTTTTCAGGATGATGTTTACTTTCCATGAGTGATTGCATTTGTAGGTATTCCAAAGTAGCATGGAAAGGATGCATGAAGAAATAGGGAAAATAAGGGCATTCAACGGAAGCATTCAATAAATAAGAACATATTGAATCTTGATGATCGAAGCAACCCAAAATAATCCATGAGATCAAAGAAACTTTGGAGGGTGAAGACATCAAAAACATAGGATTTGCATGCAAGATCGAAGACACAAGTGGCAGCCTTGTCACCTATGCTAGTTTTTGTAGTATTAGATGTGTTCTAGTCATGAAACTTCGTGGAGAGGCTAGAATACAGGATATATCCAAAACCCAGAAATCTTTTCTGGAAATTCCGCTTATAAATGACTTAATTAAATTATTAGTAAGTTTTTATGTATTTCCTAAGTCTAAACTTAGGGAATATGGATAATTAATCAGAATTACTTAAGTCAAGGCATGAAAGATCTAGAAACTCACAGGGATCGAATTCAAGTTAATCCTAGCCATTGATTAAGTTCTAATCTTGGTCAGTGGAATCCCAACAGAGGATTATAAGAAGAAGTCGATGGGCACTTGGAGAACACACTTGAGCAGTTCAATTTCATGAGCAGATCGATTTCTAGAGTAGCAGTAGTTAGTTGCTGGAGAGAGATCCAGTGAGATTGAAGCAATGAGAGAAGTTGCAAATACATTGAAGCTAGAGGAAGGATTCTAGATCCTGTGAGTGCATTTATAGATAGGTAGATAAGCCACTGAGAGGTTGACACAGAGCATTGTAGTAGCCTCTAGAGGCAGCTTTGATTCTACTGGGGAAAGACGAGTTTTAGTTCTGGAAGTTGGATAGAAGTTCAAGAGGCCAGGAAAGACATTTTCCTAGACAACAACAGACCAAACGTCATGAAGAGAAACTGGTTCGAACTGAGTGAAGAAGTGACTATGCTAGGGTGACGCAATAGCTGCGCATACCTTATTTGGATGACTCAATATGAGCTAAGGTTAGTGCACGAATTTGCTTGTGGAGTGAGGAAATTTTTCTTGCCAATACTTATGTGTAGGATTGCCAGTTTCAACATCCAAATGTACTCATCTTATTTCACTACTGCTTAATATTAAAACCCTCAGCGGCTGCACCGATTTTCCCAAGTTGGGTTTTTCTGGGGACATTGGTTAAAACATAACTGTGTAATTTTATGCGTGCGTGTTAACATTTCTTCCAACATTTAATCTTTCATAGTTTTATCTGTGTAGATTGCGGGGTGAGTTATTTAGTATTTGTTGTAGGAAATAGTAAATAAATTGTTAAATTTAATTAACAATTAGGAGAATAATTTTCAGTTGTTGCAATAGGATTCCAGTTTGGAATTTTCACATGGTATGAGAGTGCATTGATTAGCTGGAGAGCTCAGTAGAAAATACAGGAGGAGTTTCGTTGTTCAGTGTGGGCATCATATCGAAACCCCAGAGGCAACACATTCACTTTGCCAAGAGGCTGAGTTTCTTGAGGAGATTCAATTTTTTTGAGTGAGGGACAAAAAAAACTAATCTCTCCAGATCGAGTGATTCCAAAGGCAAAGGCAACAACCTAGTATTTTTGTAGAGTGGATCTCTAACTAGAAGTAGTAGTTTTGTAGTAGTTTTCTAGAGCAGAGCTAGCGTCGGGTGGAATGAAGAAGAGCACACACTAAGGGAAAAGTTTCCTCAGGGTACTTCTAGTCTCAAGAAGTTCAATTTTCCTTGTAGATCAGCAGTCATTATGAGCAGAATTGCTTACTCCAGAAGGAAGTGGGAATAGTTGAGAAGAAGGGAAGAGGATATTTTTGACATTCGTTGAGATGGCCACTACTAGACTTTGTGATTGGGACAGTTTGGATAGAGCTTCCAACTATGTCATTCGGAAGGAAAGGATGTCCTTCCTTCTAGTTGAATATGGCCTGAAGCCATATATTGATGCAGTAGTAGCAGTTCCCCAGGATGCAAATAAACTAAAGGATTACAGAAAAGAGTTGACATGGGAAAAGAGATTGATCCTATATGGTGTCTGGGATCATGTTATATCACACATAATAGCCAAGGGAATGACCAAAGAGATGTGGGATGCACTTTCCATGTTGTACCAGGGAACTTCTGAGCAGTGGAAGATGTACTTAGAGGAGAAGTTGAGGCTCATCTAGATGCAGAAGGGGGAAGGCATAGACTCTTTCCTCACTAGGATTCAAGAGGTACAAGACAAGTTTCCAGTTGTTGGAGCAACATCTCAACCCACAAAGCTAGTGTGGTTGGCTCTAAACAATGTCTTCGAGGAGTGGCAGCTATTTTTCCAAAGTATCTTCAACAAATATACCTTTCCAAGGTGGGACATGATGTGAGCCGATTTGCAGCAGGATGAGTTGAGAAGAGTTCCATCAGTAGCAGCAATGGATAGAAGCAAGTGAAGGAGGAGGAGAATGCGGCCCTCGCATTGAGGAGTCCCAGTCAGGGACAAGGGGAGCAGTGGAAGAAGAAGGACCTGTCAAAGGTCAAGTGCTTCAGGTATGGTGAGTTTGGTCACTATAGTACCCAATGTCCTCTTAGGGAGAAGACCAAAGAGGGGAAGCAGGACCAGTGACAACTCATGCCAAGATTTATTGGTTGTCCTCCAAGCTGGAGGAAGACTTCACCATGTTTGCAAACATACCTCCAAGAGTGAGGTGGGGATATTTGGTGTTGTAGACCCAAAGTTCTACAAATGGGTAGGATCCTTAAGGAGGTCCACCTCATGGATCACTACCTTGATACAGGGGCCCATAGTGTGTAGTAGCAAGATGGACCAATGACAATTGATGCATTCAGATGCCAAAGTGACAGATGCAGAGTCTAGTAGCAGTTAGATTATGAGGAGTGCTATGTAGAGTTGGCAAAAATGCAGTTGGAATAGTGCAGAGTCAGTAGCAACGTAGATGCTTTAGTGGCAGTGTAGATACTAGCAAAAATCAGAGACTTAGGTGGCAGATGCATCATACTGATCACAGTTGATTCAGTATTTTGGATGCTTTTTAGTTTGCAGATGTTGTAGTTGCAACAACAACAGATGAGAGGGAGTTTCAATGCAGATGCAGTGTTGGGAATAGTTCAGCAGGGTCAGCAACAGCAAAAATGTAACATCAGAGTTACGTAGTGGTTGGTGGGTAGTGGCCAGACACTAGCGACATGACAGAGGATGGTACAGAGGCAGGGTGTTGTGGCAGGGCGTGCAACATTATAACATAGTCCTTGTTGAGAGGGAGTGTTAATTTTTGTAGCAAAGTATGTGTTCTAGTCATAAAAAATTGTGGAGAGGATAGAATATAGGATATATCCATAAATAAACTCTAGAAATTCCACCTAGAAATGAATTAATTAGATTATTAGTTAGTTTTTAAGTGTTTCCTAAGTCTAAACTTAGGGAATATGGATAATTAATCAAAAATAATTAAGTTAAGGCGTGAATGATCTAGAAAATCACACAGATCTACTTTAAATTAATCCTAGCCATAAATTAAGTTTTAATATTGGCCATTGGAATCCCAACAGAGGATTATGATAAGAAGTTGATGGGCACTTGGAGAACACACTTGAGCAATTTGATTTCATGAGAAGATCGATTTCTAGAGTAGCAACAATCAGTTGCCGGAGAGAGGGCTAGTGAAATCGAAGCAGTAAGAGAAGGGCCAGAGATAGTGAAGTTGGAGGAATGATTCCATATCCGGTGAGTGAATTTGTAGAGAGGTAGAGAAGCCACAGAGAGGCTAACACAGAGAAACGTAGCAGCCTCTAGAGGTAGCTTTGATTCTGTTGGGGAAAAACGAGTTTTAGTGTTAGGTCCCTATACTACTAGTGTAACCCCTTATTGTTATTAATGCAACCCCCTTATTATATTGTTGTGCCCATGTAGTCCCTATATTGTTATTATTGTGCCCCAGAGAAGCTCACTATTGTTATTGTTGTGCCCTTACATTATTATTGTTATGTTGGCTCTGATTATATTATGACCCCTTAGACTCCTATATATAGAAAGGAGGTCTTGTCATTTGTATCATCCAAGAATTTTTTATTTGTGAAATTTAAAGGAGGTTACCCCCTCGAAGAGGCTGATTTTGAAGTCTTTGATTTATATTTTCTATCTTTTTGTGAGCTGGTTTCATAACATTTGGTATCAGAGCTTTGGATTCTAGGGTTCCACTACTCCAAATAGGTCATCGTGGAATTTTCACTATAACTTTTTCTCTACGAAGTTTCAAAAGCTAAAAAAAAAGCCCATGTGAGACAAAATCTTTCTGAATCTCGAGTCTAAATTTCAGATCTTGTCTCTCTATATTTTTGAAGATATGATCTGAGGAAGTTAGGGCTTTTGCAAGCTCCAGAATTCCATCTCAAACAGGTCATCATGGAATTTTCACTATAATTCCTTTTCTACGAAGGTTTAAAATCTAAAATTGAAACCATTTGAACCAAAATCTTGGTGAATCTCAGCCTGAATTTCAGATCTTGTTTCACTATATTTTTGAAGATACAGTCCAAGGCATTTAGGGTTTTTGCAAACTCTCAAATTACATTGCAAACAGGTGACCTTGGGAAATTCATCATAACTTTCTCTTTGAGCATCATATTTAAATTTCGTAAGAAGTTACAGAAAGATGACGAACTGTAATTTTCTGTATATTTTTTTAGGTCTGAAGATCAAAATAGTGACACATGGCAGATCGTACAAGTTCACTCTACTGAATTAGTCTATAATCAGGTCATCGTAGGAGATTTGACATAATTCTTTATTGAAGAATCCAATATTGATTAGACTGGTGGGGTTAGAAAGAGGACTCAGAGGGATACCACAAGCCACAATTTTAGAACTTGAATATCTGAAATTAGATAGTTACAATCGTTTAAATATCGATCTCCTAAAATCAAGAAAAATAATGACTCGAATCAAGAAAATAGAAACACCTAGTAAGCAAAATTGGATGGATGATTTTCCAAATGAGATTGAAGATAAGATAAATAGTTTTACATGTGCCATGGAAGCTAATATCGATGGTATGGAAGCAGACTTGAAGAAAGGCATGGAAGATTTGAAGAAAGACATGGAACTTTTGAAGGAAGGTGGGACAAAGTTGCTACAAGAAAGGCCTCATAATGACGAAAAGGTAGTAGAGGAAACTCTTGATGAGAAAAAAATAAATGTTAATCATTATTTCATAGAATATAGCATTGGATTGAAGACCCACCATATTCCAAAGATAGATATGAGGAAGTTTGATGGTAAGGATCCCATAACATGGATACTACAGATGGAGAAATGTTTTGATCTACATGATGTCCAACTGTTACAAAAGGGATGTGTTGCATCTTTATATTTAGAATCGAATCAATTTTTATGTTTAAAGGGCTTTGTTCTAGTAAACCACTTGTCACTTGGTCAATTTTCATGGAGGAAATGATAGCACATTATGAGGATACAAAGAGAAACACCTTCTTTAGCTAATTGATAAATCTGAAACAAAAGTGTTCAATGGTAGAGCACATTGAGGACTTCCAAAAATTGAATATAAGGGTAAATGATATTCTAGAGAAGAAGAGGGTTGATGTCTTCATAGGGACTTTAAAGGATAAAATTTGACATGAGGTTCGTCTTTGGGAACCTGATTCATTGGAGAAGGCATTCAGGCTGGAAAGAAAAATTGAAAGCAAAATTATGGTAACAAGAAATCCTACCACTCACAATTATAAAGATGGAAGTGTTGTTGCTCCTAGCCTTCCACAACCTATAAGGTTGACACCACAAAAATTGGAAGAAAAAGGAGAAAATGACCTTTGTTACAATTATGATAGAAAATATACTAAAGGTCATAAGTGTGTTGAGAAGAAATTATTTTACATTGATTGTGAAGAGGGGGAAGAAAAGGATCAAGAAACATCAAAAGAAGAGGATATACACCAAGAACCAACCCCAGAGAAAGAAGAAATGAATCTGACCATATCTTGTAATGCATTGGTAGGAATTACCACTCCTCAAACTCTCAAGATATAAGGACATATCAAAAAGAAAAGGGATAACTTAACTTTCGCGCAAAATCAAATGAAACAATAGGTAGATCAACATCGCAGTGAAAGAAGTTTTGATATAGGCGACTGGGTATTTTTATGAATACAACCATACAAAAAAATGTCCCTCAATCAAGCTAAGAAGGATAATAAATTATCACCAAAGTACTATGGTCCTTACAAGGTGCTGCAGAATATTGGTACTATGGCATACAAATTAGAGCTTCCTGCATCTTCCCGAGTGCCCCCAGTTTTCCATGTTTTATGCTTAGAGAAGGTTATAGGTGGCAAGCTCCCAGTTCAAACAATATTTTTGGAACTTTATGAGGAAGGAAAAATCATATTGGAACCTGAAGCAGTGACGGAAGCAAGAACCCGATAGTTACGAAACTGATCAATTTCAGAGTATATCATCAAGTGGAAGAACTTACCCGCTGAAGATTCCACATGGGAGGATGATAATTTTATACAGAAGCATCCAGAACTACTCAAGTGTTGAGGACAACACTTTTTGAAGGAGAGGGGCATGTTAGGTCCCTATACTACTAATGTAACCCATTATTGTTATTAGCGCAACCCCCTTATTATATTTTTGTGCCCATGTAGTCCCGATATTGTTATTATTGTGCCCCATAGAAGCTCTCTATTATTATTGTTGTGCCCTTACATTATTATTTTTATGTCGACTCTGATTATATTATGACCCCTTAGACTCCTATATATATAAAGGAGATCTTGTCATTTGTATCATCGAAGAATTGTTCATTTGTGTAATGTAAAGGAGGTTGCCCCCTCAAAGTTTCTAATTTTGAAGTTGTTGATCTGTATTTTCTATATTTTTGTGAGCTGGTTTCGTAACATTTAGTACCAAAAGCTAGACAGAGGTTCTAGAGGACAAGAGAGACATTTTCCTAGATAGAAGTAGACCCAATGGCTTGAGGAGAATTTTGTTCGAACTGAATGCATAAGTGATTGCATTAGGGTGATGCAGTAGATGCACAGATCTAGTTTGGACCGCTCAATTTGAGCTGAGGTCAGAGCACAAATCTGGCGGTGGAGTGAGGAAATTTCCTCACTATATTTTTCTTGCCAGTATTTCCCTGTAGGATTTCCAGTTTTGGCATCGAGTTGCACTCACATTATTTCAATATTGTTTAATATTAAAACTCTTAGCTGCTGCACCAGTTTTCCCAAGTTGGGTTTTTCCAGGGACATTGGTCCAAAAATAACTATGTAATTTTATGTGTGTGTGCTAGCAATTCTTCCAGTGTTTATTCCTCCACAATTTTATTTGTGTAGATTATAGTGTGAGTTATTCAATATTTGTTGTAGGAAACAGTGAATAAATTGTTAAATTTAATTAACAATTAGGAGAATAATTTCTAGTTGCTGCAATAGGATTCATTTTTTGAATTTTCATAACCTATTTAAGAAATTCCAAGTCGTTAGTCACTATGATGCCAAATCATCAATGATAGTGACTTGTCATATCCTCATCACATGATGATGTGGAAATTATGGTGTAATGATGTACTTATTGTAAATATAATGTAGTAGAAGTCCAAGAGTCATGTATGGCAAAAGAGCCATGTGAAGTAATCTAAAAGACATGTGATTTCAAGAGTCCTATATATTCCAAAAGTCATTTGAAAGTTCAAGGGTTATAGAAGTCCAAAGGTCATTAGAATTTGGAAAGTCAAGAGTCACGAGGATATGAAAGGTCATGCCTCAAGTTATAAAAGGAGCCACATTACTCAAGCAAAAGACTTTTAACATTTCCTTCTCGCACAAAGAATTAGAGAGATAGAGATAGTACTTTTGGGGAGATAGTAGTGGCTCTAACGCTCCACTATTGGATTTAGTGATGTTCATTGTACTTATATATCTTGGATATTTTTCTTAATACCTGAATCCAATCAACCAACACATTTTCATTCATGAATTGTGGATGTTTTGAGACTATTCTTCTAATGTTTTTTATTTACATTGGCTTTATACGTCCTAAAGTAATTGAACTCTTTTGGTGAATTTGGTGCTAAACTTGTTGGAAATGTGTTGTGATGGTTTAAGGATCATTTCATCTATGTGAACTACTTCACTTGATGCTTAACAATTCTTTCTTGTTTATGTGTATGTGTCTTTAGTAGATTAGTACTATTACTTTTCTTTTAGAGGTCCACTTTCTCTCCCCTGTAGTGAAAGAACCTTGATACATCTACAGTTAAACATTTCACAAGGAAAACTCTCTTGCTCATTCAAAAGCACATGCACACTACTATCTCACGATAATTGCTTAAGCCAAGGCAATTCTATATGCAAATGAGAGTCATATCGTATTTATGAATGGGACTCCTACACCAAATAGTGTGAGGTATAATTGGGATCTCATATCAGGGAGATCCCTTGTATGTTTGCGGTATACAGCACTGTCAACACCACCCCTCACGAGAATTTTTCGTGCTTTCCTGTATCAGGCACATAATTTCATCATAATCAAAAGGAATTGAAATAAACTCAAATCATACCTCATTGGCAGCTCGTTAATAAGGTACACCTGCAATTCTATTTAATTAATGTCACAAAAAGTCAAACTAGCTCTTTGATTAAATCATCATGTATAAATTGTTGGAAATAATATTGAGACGGGGGGGGGGGGGAGTAATCAGTTATTAGTCAAGTCAATAATCTTTTTCTTTTCATACTCAAATTCATATATGCTACCTCAATGAAGGTAACTCGCGTGTACATGCAACTATGTTTAAGGCAACCAACGTATATCCAACAAACTTATGATTAAGTTAATTCATCATATATGGATCTTTGATCAGTGCATCAGTACTTCATTAACCATATAAATAGTAACCATGTGCACTAATATCAAAATAAATCATCACACATAAGAAACACACATGAACACCAAGATTTAAGGTGGAAACCCAATGCGGGACAAAAACCACCTACTGCTGTCTTCTTTTTTTATATAAGAAAAACTTGTTTACAATCTTGTACTAGTGCAGACTCATACCAGTACGCAGGCACCCACCTGCAGAAGACTACAACCTTCTCTCATTCTCCAACTTCTACTGGAAGGGAGATACAACCCCCTAGCTGTTGTACTAGCCGATCTATTTACTAGTACGTAGGGGCCGACCTACTGAATGCTCCAACCTTCACTCATTTTCCAGCTACTATTGGAAGGGAGCTCCAACCCCCTGGCTCTTGTACTAGCCAATATGTTTACCAGTATGTAGGCACCAGCCTACAAAAGGCTACGACCTTCTCTCTTCCTCCAGGGACCACGTTTCATAAATTTTCAGATTGGATACTCCTGGAACACAACACCATAATATGAGGCCACGTTTCATCCAATTTTCATACTGGACCCATCAACAACATTGAAGCTCAATATTAATCACCACTGCAATACAACCATCCAATTCCTCTACATTAACCAACCACTGAAACTCAATCATCAATCTCTGAATCACTGAAAGCCCATCAGCACTGAAGCAAATCACAATCAATCAATCTGAACATTCAGAGTACTGTCATCAAAACACAGTCACCAGAATACAGTCACCAGAACCCAAAGTAGAACCCAGAACTCTGCAACAACAAACATAAACAACTGAAACATACTTCACAAGGTATACACTACTTCCATGTGTTGAACCTGTGTGTATACGCACTTTTCTCAAAGCCAACTGGCGTATACATCTGCAAATATTAATTCATAATTCTGCAGCTATTCCAGACTTCAGTGATACCCATATCATAATATTAACTAAATAACACATGCATCAGTATTCAGATCTAGTCTATACACGATCAAACCACATAATGATAATTCATTTCAAGCCTTAAGATCCTGATCCATCATTAGATCTTATCCCTCATCAACCGCTAAGGTTCATCCTTGGTTCAGATCAAGAAAAACACCACAAGTCGATAACCTGCATACTAGATCTCACCCTTCATCAGATATTCAATACTTGCACACCTGGCCTAATGATCTTCTCCTCCTTCTATAGTTTTAGGTCTTTCTCAATACCATGGACCAAAAACACTTAGGACCAATACCTTGGACCAAATATCTAGGGTCAATGCCTCGGACCAAATACCTTGGACCAATACCTTGGATCAAAATACCTTGGACCAAATACCTCGAACCAAAAACTTAGTTTTCCAAGATATACACGCTTTTCCTTCAGTGAAGGTGCGTGTGTACGTATACGCTACTTGTGTTCAGTGAACCTGCGTGTATACGCAGCTTGGTCAAGGTGAACCTGCGTATACCTCTCTTTCTTCATTCTTTGTAGTCTGATCTGTAATTCTTTGCTGTTGACATGCTGCATTGTGATCTTTCATCTGAGTGAGTTTCCATCAAGGACGACACCTATATCATAATGCCAACAATCTCCCCCTTTGGACTTGATGGCAACAACAACACCAAGTCACTCTCCCCCTTTGACATCAAGGGCAAAGGGTGGAGTAAGATAATTTCTCCCTGGGCATGCTCCCCTTGAGTACATGCTGAATTGTCTGATTGAGCTCCCCCTTTGTACATGCTGAGATGTACTATATCATCCATGCTCCCCTTGAGCATATGCAGAGTCTACAAATATTTCCAAAAGAATAACATGACTCTATAACTCAACTAAGTGACTTTAACCTTCCTATCACTAATGACTCATCAATCTCCCAACCAAGTGGGGATATACCGAATTTGACTCATCCTCCCAACCAAGTGGGGATATACCAATTTATACATGACTGAAATGTAGCAATTATTACATCATCCTTCCCATGCATAGTGGGGTTACAAATTACATCATATGATCAAAAAGGACTCATCAAAAGACTACGACAGACATAGACAAATGATTACATCACGGGTCTTTATATGACCTTTACATCAAATGATATACATGACATTTATAACAGAGACCAAATATCTAAACAAGACCATGATAGTCATCAACGACTATCATACACCATGTATGATTTGCTCCATAAGCATCTGTCAACAACATCCAGACCAGCAACCTGTATATGTCCATCATTAGTTCCCAAAATATCATCAACTTGTGACAAAGTATGTCTGCATATATCAACTCATGCTCTTGATCTCATCAAGATCAATCCTTAGTAGAAGGAGCCTTATCATAACCTTCCATGAATCAACTAAGCATATGTCATATCTCCAAGTGGTAGCAGAAAATCATTCACATCATATCATATGTATGTCAAAACACCATAGACATCATCTATGATCATAACATCATTATCACGAACTGCATCATCTTTTCACAAGGACCTTTATTATATCATTACTAGGGAACATCCCACATCTGATAAGCATCCACCACGATAATCAACTTTTATGTACTATATGCATCACCAAAAAGTCATTCATAGTCATCCATTAATCTGATCTGAAAACCAACTATACTCATAACCGTAACATAGCAAGATGTATCATATAGCCATATAAGCATCATCATCATTGATTAGGTACCAAATACTTCTAAACATAATGCCAACAATTCTTTATTAGAGGCATAGCATGTTCTCCTCCTGCACCTATTCCACCCGTTCACTGTCATATCTGATCATTGCAAATATCAGTGAGAGTTATCAAGGTATCATCATTAATAAGATATACATCAACTTTTTAGCACCAACACATTTCTACAAATCATTAGCAAATTGTAACCATCATAAAATAGAGCAGATAAGTGACTGAACCATATCAGACTCCTTTTCCTGAGTCTGTCCCGCTGCTTTTTCCTCAAAACACCATATACGCGACTGTGCAGCTTCTAACTAGTGTATATACGCAACTTGTCCTCATGCTAACTGCATGTGAGAATTGAAATTTTGAAGTTTCACACTTTCAACTCCTTTGAGTTTGTTATGTCTGTATACTCTGCTATGCCACATCTTTCTGACTGTACTTCCTTTTTCTTCCATATTTTCGAGTGTGATGATGTTTTCTCCCTTTGGTAAGGTGGCCGAAATTTGCTCATGCATTCCTTTGCGATATGTCCAAACTTGTTACAAGCATAACATCTTACATGTTTCATATTCCTTCTATAACAGTCAATGGCTTTGTGACCAAACATATTGCAAGCAAAACAATATCCCTTAAAGAACTTGGAACTTGATGATCTTTCTGTCTGACAGTCTTGAACCATTCTACTTCTGCATCTGGCTGCAACATGTCCATGACATATAAAACATTCAACATTATTTATTGGAGGAAATAACCGGCTATCACTTTCACAATTAGGAGTAAAATATTTTCTTTGAAGACTTTCTTTCCTTGGTTGTTGATGGGGTTGGCCTCTCATATCCTTGTTGAGTATTTCAGATTTTGCATTAGAGTTCTCTGCCTCACCTTGTAAGCTAGATTCACCTTCAACATATTCTTGAAAACCAAGACCAGTTTTGATGATAGGAGACCTTTGACTACTAAGAATATTATCCAAAATCTTAGTACTGTCTTGAAATCATAACAGTTTATCCTTTTCTTCTAATTTAACTTTTAAGATATTTACCTCAACCTGATATTGCTCTTTCTTTTCTAGATATTGCTTCTTCAAGATTTCTTTAGCCTTTCTTCCTTCTTTCACTTGTTGTCTTAATTTGAGAATCTCATTTTCTTGTTCTTCATCTGCTTGAGGTAGTTCTTCATTCTGCTTATTTTCTAGATCTTCTTTTAGAGAGAGGATCTCAACTTCAAGACTTACATAGTAACTGGATTTGTCTTGAAGTCTCTTGATTTTTATACTCTGATCATTTATTTCATTTCTTAATGATGTCACTTCATCCTGCAGCTTTTGACATTGATCTTCCTTTTCCTTGTACTACTTCCTTGCTTTGTTTCCTTCCTCTAGCCGAGCTTTTAATATGGTAACTTCCTCTTTGAAGGCACACTCCCTTTTGTTAAATAGATCTTGTTGATCTCTGATTTTATCTGCGAGTCTTTTAATTTCCGTCTCTATGTTTCTTTCATGATCATTTCCAATATCTCCAATATTGCATGAACAAAGAAAAGTATCACTAGAAGACAAAAAATTTGTACCTAATGCTTCATTTGCTTGTCCATCTTCAATCTGAGGTGATTCAGAATCTGAATACTTGCTTCCACCTAACAACCAATTGTCTCTCCTGCTGTTGCTGTTCCTTTCAGTTGTCTTCTTCTTCTGAGGCGCTTTCTTCTTTAGCTTCTTTCCCATTATTCTACGGATATCCTTTAAGCTATCAAGCTTCTACCAAAGGACCTTCCTCTGATACCAATTGTTGGAAAATAATACTGAGAGGGGGGGGGGGGTGAATCAGTACTAGTCAAATCAATAATATTTTTCTTTTCAACTCAAATTCATATACGCTACTTCGTGAGGTAACTCGCGTGTACATGCAACTGTGTTAAGGCAACCAACGTATATCCCACAAACTTATGCTTCAGTTTAATTAATCATATGTTTGATCTTTAATCAGTGCAATCAATACTTCATTAAACCATATAAATAGTAACCATGTGCAGTAATATCAGAACAAACCATCACACATAAGAAACATACATGAACACCAAGATTTAGGTGGAAACCCAATGTGAGACAAAAACACCTGCTGCGGTCTTCTTTTTTATATAAGAAAAAACTGTTTACAATCTTGTACTGGTGCAGACTTATACCAGTACGCAGGCACCCAGCTGTAGAAGGCTACAACCTTCTCTCTTCTCCAGCTTCTACTGGAAGGGAGCTACAACCCCCTAGCTCTTGTACTAGCTGATCTGTTTACTAGTATGTAGGCACCGACCTACTGAAGGCTCCAACCTTCACTCGTTTTCCAGCTACTACTGGAAGGGAGCACCAACCCCCTGGCTCTTGTACTGGCCGATATGTTTACCAGTACGTAGGCGTTGACCTACAGAAGGCTACGACCTTCTCTCTTCCTCCAGGGACCACGTTTCATGAATTTTCAGATTGGATACTCCTGGAACACAACACCATAATATGAAGGCCATGTTTCATCCAATTTTCATACTGGACCCATCAACAACAATGAAGCTCAAAATTAATCACCACTGCAGTACAACCATCAAATACATCTGCATTAACCAACCATTGAAACTCAATTATCAATCTCTGAATCATCCACAACTGAATCATTGAAAACCCATCATCACTAAAGCAAATCACAATCAATCAATCTGAACATTTAGAGTACTGTCATCAAAACATAGTCACCAGAACCCAAAGCAGAACCCAAAACTCTGCAACAACAAACAGAAACAATTGAAACATACTTCACAAGGTATATGCTACTTCCATGTGTCGAACATGCATGTATACGCGCTTTTCTCAAAGCCAACCAACGTATACATCTGCAAATATTAATTCATAATTCTGCAACTATTATAGACTTCAGTTATACCCAGATCATAATATTTATAGAATAACACACGCGTCAGTATTCAGATCTAGACTATACATGATCAAACCACATAATGATAATTCATTTCAAGCCTTAAGATCCTAATCCATCATTAGATCTTATCCCTAATCAATTGCTAAGGTTCATCCTTGGTTCAGATAAAGCAAAGCACCATAAGCCGATAACCTGCATACTAGATCTCACCCTTCATCAAATATTCAATACTTGCACACATGGCCTAATGATCTTCTCCTCCTTATATAGTTTTAGGCCTTTCTCAATACCATGGACCAAAACCACTTAGGACCAATACCTTGGACCAAATACCTAGGGTCAATACCTCGGACCAAATACCTTTGACCAATACCTTGGATCAAAATACCTTGGACCAAATATCTCAGACCAAAAACTTAGTTTTCCAAGATATATGTGTTTTTCCTTCTATGAAAGTGTGTGTATACATATACGCTACTTGTGTTCAGTTAACCTGCGTGTATACGCAACTTGGTCAAGGTGAATCTGTTTATACCTCTCTTTCTTAATTATTTGTAGTCTGATATGTAATTCTTTGCTGTTGACATGCTGCAATGTGATCTTTCATCTGAGTGAGTTGCCATCAAGGACAACACCTGTATCATAATGCCAACATAAACATATCACATCTGGTTAGCTCAAAACTCAACCATCATAAACCATAATCATAGATAAGGTGCATAATTAAAAACTAAAACTAAAACAAAATATTGATAATTATATTTTAAATGGTTCTTTGCTTCTACCTTTTTTCTTTGTTCTTTTCATACACACACTAAATCGGTTTCCAATCCCGAAAAACACCCATTGCCTTCTCTTCTCTTCAATCACATACACACACTGGATCGGTTTCCAAACCCGGTAAGTACCCAATGCCTTCTCTTCTCTTCAATATCAGCAATAAGGGCATCCAAAGACTATACCACCTCTATCTTCAATATCAGGAACTCAAGGTTGGTCTCATCGCAAGTTGTCTAGGGCTATAGAGCGTTTGTCCCAACGTGTAGGCTCTAGGGACTAATAACTCAACCAATAGCCTCTAGGGAACCCAAGATGTTTTAGGTCTCCATAGAGTTTGTTCCAACCCTCAGGCTCCAGGGAGTAATAACTCAACCCACAACCTCCAGGGAATCCCAAGTTGTTATAGGGATCCACCCAGAACCTCTAGGGATCCAGAGAGCTATCCCCAACATGTACACATATAAACAATGTACAAACAACACATACACCCATACATGGTGTACAATCACAACACATATATGTACACACAATACAATACAATGATTACACTTGTCATAATACAATGACTACACAACACTCATGACACAATACCACATGTACACAATAAACATGTACCACATGTACAACATGTATGCAATGCAACATGTACATACCAACTATATTGGACATCCAAAGACCACATTGTCTCTACCAGACAACCTTGCCTCTAATGTCTTTCCCATGCCTTACTATGCACATCCACAATCTAAATCTAGGACCTGTGGCTCTTTCCACTATCCATGCTTGTCCCAACATGCCACATATCACACTGCTTTGATTTCGCTGATGTATCCTTTAGCGTTGTTGTTAGGTCTTGAAATTGTCATTCATTTCCATTACACTTTCACTATTATGTCCATTATATCACCTCCATTTCACCTTCATTTCACTACCATGTCACTACATTCATCTCACTTTCATCATTATGGATCACATTTATGTTTTTCTAAACATTATTAATTCTTAGCATTTTTAAGTGAATTTGTGGTTAAAAATTAGAAAATAATGTGCATATGCTTATCTATAACAAGTGGGATGATATTGTTGACATGTGTAGGTCAAAAGGAAGCTTCTAGAAGACCTTTATGTGGCATCCTAAGGCCAAATTCGAATTTGAGTGGAGAGGATCATGAGGATATGTGTCACATTTCTTATTCGTATTGAAACTCTAAGAAGACATGTGTCTTATAATTTCCTATTTTGATTAGAACTCTAGAGGTATAGGGAGGGATTCATGGACTCTCATTAATGAGATGACTTCTCGTCTTTTTGTATAAATAGGAGATATCTCTTCTTCATTTGGTAGCTTGGGGAAGCTTTGTAAACTTTGTTAGCTCATCTTGTCATTTCTTTGTACTTTGTAATTTTGAAGAATTTGAATAAAGCTTTGATGTTCCCAACATGGAAGGAGATGTGAAGTAGGAGATGTTATGGAGCATATTATAAGGTAAGGTAGAGTAGATTTTATTTTGTAGTTTTGCTTTGATTTCATTCAAGTATGTCATTTTGTTGTTTTCAAGTTTTCAAGTTTAGATTTTACATTCATGCAAATATAATTCATGCAAGTGTGTTCAACCAGTTGATTGTAGATTTATCTAACTGTGTAATATATGCTTAGCAAAATAGTCCAAGGAAGTATTTTCCAATTGGTGCTTGGAGCATTAGAGCACACAGTAGATTAGTTTTTTTTACATGTTTTGTATTTAATTTTGTTGCAATTTCATTTCCAGTTTTAGAACAATGAAGTATTGAATCCCTCCAAATGCTATCACAAGGAGATAGTTCTCCCAAAATTGTATAGTGGAACGATAAAACACTTCATTTAGCTGTTATACTAGATTAGTTGCAATTTCACTTTCAGTCTTAGTCTTTCATTTAAATCTCATTTCCAGTTTTAGAACAATGAAGTATGGAGTCTCTCCAAATGCTATCACAAGGAAGTAGTTCTCCCAAAATTGTATAGTGGAATGATAAAACGCTTCATTTAGCTGTTATCATTTTTGCTTTCATTTCATAGACATTTTACCAGCTTAGATTAATCTAACTATCCAAGGTTTTGATTTGTTTTTATCTAATGTTCATTTCCTTTTCTCCCTTCTTTAGAAATTAGATTTTAACATGAAAAGTCATTAGATTTAGTTGACCATTAACATTTAGAGATTTTCATCTAGAAGCAAAACTTTTCTTTCTTAGATTAATTTCCTTAAGCATGAGAAACAAAACCCACAAAAACAACACAAACTATAAAACAACGAAGTAAGAGAAAGGTTAACTAAGCACATATAGTGCACCACACTTCATCAGTTTACGATACCCAGATTGATAATTTATGTAGAGCAATTTAGGACACTAAATTGACTAGATAGTTGCATTCCATAACATAAACATAGGCATAGTTATAAACACATAATATCAAAATCATATCCACATGTTACTAACCTCATAGATCCTCCAGGGTTATTCTGTCCACTTGATTCCTCATAAGACCAAGAACCTTTTTGTGCCATTTACCTGCATAAGATAATCATTATTCTACAAGAATGATCCTTGACAACCCTGCCAGATAATGGCATACACACACACACACACACACACACATCTATATGTATATATATATATATATAAACATGAACATAATCATGATCAAAACATAATTACCAATGTTCATAAGGTCAAGGTTAAGAGAAATTCCCTTATCTGTGTAATGCATGCATGACATTGGGAACAACAGTTCCCAACATAGTCAAGGCATCTAATACCTCAGTTCCATTTACTTTTCCTTTCCTGATTACCTTTCTCATGACTGTCCTACCACTATCCATTTGTCCCAATGGACCTAACTAGCCTAATTGGTTGTCATATTCTTTTCTTCAGCTACCCTTTACTCATACATCGGTCTTCGTACAGGTATTACATTACATGTTGGGTTTCATTCATCTCTCCTCGAGCTCCATTAAATTTCCTCCTTCCCCAACCAATTTCCAAGACCCTCAAAACATAAAAGGAAAGAACAAAAAGGAAAACAAGAAGAAAATGTAAAAATCCAAGCAACCACAAACAAAGTGTCATGGCCATGCACTAGAAAAAAATCGAAACTACAAATAAAGCACAAAAAAATAAAAAAAAAATCCTAAAAAAAAACTCTCAACAGACATCGTGACTCAACCCCCATGGTTCCTAGTGGTTCTAAAGGAAATCTCAACCTGAGCCTTCTTCAAGATTTCATGAAAGTTTCTTTTTCCATGCAATTCATTGCATCATACTGCCATAAGCACACAACTGTGAGAACATAAATAAATATAACAATATACTAGTTACCTTGCCTTGTTGTACCAAGCATGCTGCCTTACAACTGAACACCTACATATATAATCTATCAATGGATTCCAATTCCCTTGAAGAATTCAACCATAAATGAAAACCAGTTGCTACGTCTGCATCTAATCAACTATCTACCATGTAGCTTCCTCAGCCCCAAATTTTTTCCACACACTCAACTTGCTCTGATGTTCGGTCCTGAAACATGAGCTTATTCTTCTGCAATATGCATTGAGGCTCTACCTGGAACTCTACCTTGGTTCCACCTGCACCTCAATGATGGTTACCCAGTGATCTGCCTACTTGTTGTCGACTACTACATGGATTGGGGGAATACTTTGACCAACATCCTCAACTGTCTGTGCCTCCTATGCACTATCGATATGAGGTCTGCCACACATCCACTGCATACTATAATACAACAAGAAATCCTTCCTGCGATGATCTCCACCACAATTTCTACACCAGAATGGTTCTATGTGATTTATTTTTACTCTACTTCTCCATAGGCTGGAACCCATGTCCTCTCTCAGTTGCATTGAAGTTCTTATGAGGTGCCATATTTTCCTTGTTACTTGCACCCTTTAGTCACACTTGAACTCAGGATTTCTCTTTGATTGCTCATAACAATGCTTCAATTTTCTGATGGATTTCTTTAATGACATAGGCTCATCAAACTCAACCTAATCTTTGAGTGATAATGATAGTCCACTGATGAAACTTTGGATCATTCTTTCTCATCCTTCAGATAAGGAACATACTTCAATAACTCTAGGAATATACTAGTGTACTCATCATTTTTCATGGAACCCATCTTCAACTCACAGATCTCCTCTGGAAAATGTTGCTTCTCACTCTTATAAGGATGTTAGCGGTAATGATGATGATGTCTCTTAGAACCAGAACTAGAATAAAATCCATGAGTGCTAGCCCGCCTCTCAGGTGTATCCAAAGATCTACCACCTCTAACTGTATCATCTCTATCCAACCTATATCCTAATCGAGACCTGCTACCATATGCCCCATTAGCCTTTTCCATCCTGTCCAGGACTAATCCTCAGTTTTCCCTGCCTCTGCAAATATGAAAAGCTCTAAAGGATGACTGCATTAACTTCTGTTTGCTTTTCCTAAGCTCTGGAAATGCTTTCTTATGCTATAATCAACCACTAATTGTCTTCCTTGCAACTCACAACGTCTGTAATCCAACTTATCAATGTATCTGTTAGATTATAAGAGTACTCTTCTCCTTGCTACCTAAATGACCTTCCCCATTCCATTAATTTCACATCATGCCTGTAAGGGGAGTCATGTGAACTGTAGTCCACTTCTCTTCTCTTCATCCCTAATCTTCTATTTCCCACAAACATACCATGTTAGATAAACAAAATAGACAACATAATCAAACTCATGCCTCGATGTATCTCAAGGCAGGCTATCAAATTTGCACAGTTCAATCCATATTAGTACGACACAATATCACAAGTATATCGACTCATACATAAATATCATAACCATAACCATCTGCATAGTCCAATCCATATTAGCACTGTTAGAGCCTAGATCGACCTCAGGCTGAAGGGAGGCAATTCTAGGGTAACCACAAACCATGCTTAACCTGGTAGCTAGCCCTACCAGGTCGGGAGAGGGATCTCTCCTTGTTAATATCAGTGGAGATGAATGAAATAAGACTAGATTTTAGGCTAGGTATAGTAGCTCTAGGGTTTTTGTTTAATTTTGAAAATTTTATTGCTGGATCCAATGGAGCAGGTAGGTTGGGTCCGGGAAATTAAATCAGGGATACCGACATGTTTTGTGGGGCGAGATAGATAAGTGTTTATGTACTAGTAATTAGATGAGATGATTGATTTAAGACTACTGAGGAGTTGAGGAGGGCATGAAGAAACCATGAGTCCTCTTCAAATTGTTGAAAACATAAAAAACCAAATGCATTCCCAAGACAAAGCACTGTTATTAGTGTATTTTGTCTATTTATCTTGATTCATTTATTTTATAAGAAAAAGAGAGATTTGGAGACATATAACACATAAGAATAACTCATTACAAAAGAAGAAACAATACATAAACTCATTATCACAAGAATCCCACAAAAATAGCTATGAAACCTGGTTATTTTCCTTGCCAAACTGCTGATACAAGTATACAATGAGTACACCACTTCCAAAAGAGTCCAACCTTTACAAATGACTGAAAAAAGACATCATATAGACATCAAAACCATATGAGATATCCATATGGGGTTGCATCCAAGAGTTAAGGAGCTATTTCAACTACATCTAAACTAGGAACAAGAAAATAGGCAGTGGAACAACTTGCCTCTAAAACCAAGGAAACTGATACATTCAGTTTTAAACCACTTTTCATTGATGTATCTACCCCCTCAAGTCATTTTTCATCACATTTACATCAAATTACATCATTTACCATCACAAATTTATCAATGAGAAGAGAAAAATTCAACTGGTAGTCGAACTGGGAGAAATTTTGAGTTTTAAGCAAAATTGACAAAAACTGCCCAATGCGCAATGCCATCAACCCAATGCATAGTGCCGCTTCAAGAATGCTTTTGGAGGCCTTCCACTCGACAAAATTAGGCCCAAGATAGCTTGTTGGAAATCTCTTTGTTTCTAGTTATCATTTGACTCATCAAGCAAGTCATTTAGGCAACCGGGCTAGGAGAAATCTTGATTTTCCCAAGGTCGCTCCAAAGATGCATTAACTCTCCTGAGGCAACTGTATTTTTGACATTTCTCTAAAAAAATGACACTTGTGTAAAAAGTGAAGAAGGTTTTTATTCCTTGGCCTATTATAGACAAACACCTCTCTCACTTTTTCCAAATTCATCTCTTCATGCTCAGAAACATAGTTTGAAGAAAAACCATCCCTTATGTGTGATGAATGATTTTTTCCTTGGAATGACTTCTTGAAAAATGGTGGAGACCTGACGTTTGATGATATGAGATGGCCTCATTCCTTTTTATATCTCTCATGCCTTCTTTTCTCAGATATCTCTGATCCCATAGCCAACCCTAGCTCAGTGGGAGAGGAAATTAGGGTTTGTTCTCTTTTGCTTTTGTAGGCAGATTGGTGCTCAAGATGACTTGATTTTTGCAATGGCAGGTGCTTGGTAATATCACCAGGTGACCAGGAGCAGCATGGAACCATTTATTACATATGAGAATGATAAAATTACATTAAATTTAACTATGAAATCCAAATGCTCTGTTTTCACCTCAAAACTAGTTTTGAGGTGAGCCCTTCATTAAGCTTACAAATTAACACATTTTGAATTTTTTGGTCGTTATTAACCTCCTCATGCCTTTGCTAACAATTATTAGCAATAATCACTGAAATTTGACCATGGAGGAAACCCTAGACCTAATGAGACTGAAACCCTAAAACCTAAGACCTATTTAAATATGAACCATTGACCTGAAAAGTATGAACAAAGGTCAGCAGATATATGTCATGAGGAAAAAAAAAAAATTGAATTGAACCCTACCATTAGTTGATCCGTGACCTTTTGGAATGCAACTCATCAGCATGGGACATCCAGTATGAAATGAAAAAGAGTAATTTTGATCTGATGGTAGTGTGAAGAAACTGACACTAACATTGGCTCTAATGGGGATGGTAGCTCCTTGGAGGTGCCATGAACACCGTAGACCTAGTAGCCTTATCCATTGGGCATGGAGTCAAAAACTCAAACTGAAATTACATGATTGAATACTGATGACTCAAAGACCCAAACTGACTTGAAACCAACTCAATACTAAAACACAACTGACAAACTGAAAAATATGCTTCAAATGGAGCTTATTCAATAAAACCTACTCTAACTATTCCATTCATCACCCGATCAAGTGAAATGAAACAACCAATGAAACCAAGTAAGTATTTTGGCTGTTATTTGAATTCTCCGCAAGCGCTTTCTTATGAACAACAAGAGAGAACTACTAAAAGGCAACTCCCATGAAAACTTGTAAATAGATCCAAATTTTCCCAAATTGAATAATATAGATTCTCTATCCGACTCCAAAAGTACTGCATAAGGATCTTGAAATTCATGTGCAATGGGACTTAGCTCATCCGATGGATTACTTTTCTCCTCCTCATACCATGAATGCAAACTTTTGTTTAAGCTTTGTGATGAGACTCCTGCTGAAAATGACAAAGAAAGCAACTGCCAGATCAAGTTTGTAACAATACTTGTTTCAATCTCACAATTAGCTAGTGGAGAAGGACTTTGACTGCAGACATCATCCAACACATCAGCTATTGGATCGTGAAAAACTTGAAAAGATTGTTGCAAACCATTTTCGATTGGTTCCAATGAGATGGCATAATTTTCTACAGGATGCTCATATTTTATTGAAGATATACTATGCAAATTTCCCTTCAAAAACTGAAATGATTCAAAACAGAATGGTATGGAATCATCTTGCATCATTTGCTCATATGTTCCAACATCCAAGTCTTCATCTGCAAATTGACAATCAATGGCATTCGGGGTTTGCAAATCTATATATGGGAAATCTTGAACAATGATTTCATTGCCCTCAAGATGGTCCAGATCAAAACTCATCAATAGTTGATTTTTGATTGCATGAAAGTTGTCTCTGATGATCTGAAACGAAGAAAAACAAAAAGGCAAAGATCCTTCACTTACTTCAAAATTTGTTACAATTTCCTCCTCACTTCCATAGCTGATATACAATGGCTCATCACTGTACTCGAACTGCTGAAAGTGAACTTCCTCCTTCCACAAACCAGTTGTTGATTTGTCTGCAAGACTAGCTTCTATTTGGAGAACATAATTATGATCATACTGATCAAACTGAGGCAAATCATCAGTATAAAACACATCATAAATGATACATTTCATATCAACAGATCTCTCTTCTCCAAGATGATCTATAAAACAATCATTATCAGGTCTATGACAACTGGGATAATAAAGAAAATGTTTTGGATCATCAACTTGTTCCTCTTCAATCAGCGAGCCATGGTATTGAACATCATAATAATTCCTTGTGGTGATCTTTTGCATCACCTCTTCCACTGCACTTACCAAAATGTTGATCTTTACCTTTAAATATGTCGATTCCTCTGGATCTATGTTCTTCATCTCTTCTTACTTCAACTTTGCCCTTCTGATCAACAAATTAGCCTCTACATCTATTGCACTGCAAGGCTTCTTTCTCTCAGCTGAAACTCCATTTCTGGATCAAAGGCTTCTGGGTAGTACAAGAGAGTAGATTTAGGAGGAGGTTTTATATTCACTGGCATCAAAAAATAGACTTGGTTAAACCTGGCAGAAAACTGTTGTACTGTCTCCCCTGGCTGTCTTTTCAGTTGGTTATACTCTTCTAGAATCAAGAAAGGGTTCTGTCTTACCAACTACCTGTCGAGGAACACTTTGACGAACTGCTGGAAATCTGAGATGCTCGCATCAAGTAGGGTTTTGAACCAACTCTTGACTTTGCCTTGCAAAGAAAGAGCAAAAATCCTAATACTGAAATCCTCTTCATCAACTTCAAAAAGGTCAAGAAAATAATCAAAATTCAATACCTGTCTCTTAGCAGCGATGTTGTCACATTCACCATCAAATCTTGGTAGGTATAGGTAATGATTTTTAGGGAAAGCAGGTGATATAGGAGGTAAAATCAGAGGCTTGTATCTATCTGGAATTTTACAAGCTATAGGAATATGTATAGAAGGTGTAGAATCAGTCTTTGTCTCTTGAGGCTCATCAGTTTGAAGATGATCATCATAAAATTCAGAAGAAGGGTCTTGATCAAGATAAAAGACATGCACATATTTTGTATCCACAATGTTGAAAGGGAAAGAATCAAATGTAGGTATAGGATCTTCTCTCAAATACAATATACTTTGCAAAGCTTTCTTGACATTCTCAGGAAGAAAGAAGAAATAATTTATAACAAAGAACAATATGTCTTGGATGAAATTCCAACTTGAATACCTGATCCATCCATATTGTCCTTTCATGATTCTACTGGTCAGGTTCATCCTCTAGTGGAGTCATTGGATCTGATCTCGAAACTGATTTGGAATCGCCAGGTGAATGATTTCAGCCTTCCGGTGTCTGATCATTTTCCACGATCAAAAATCGGATCTGAACTTGATACATTGTGCTGAGTAACATAACACTACGTTCCCCAGTATGGTCGCCACTATATTAGAGCCTAGATCAACCTCAGGCTGAAGGGAGGCAATTCTAGGGTAACCACAAACCATGCTTAACCTGGTAGCTAGCCCTACCAGGTCGGGAGAGGGCTCTCTCCTTGTCAATCTCAGTGGAGATGACTGAAATAAGACTAGATTTTAGGCTAGGTATAGTAGCTCTAGGGTTTTTGTTTGATTTTGAAAATTTTGTTGCTGGATCCAATGGAGCAGGCAGGTTGGGTCCAGGAAATTAAATAAGGGATACATACATGTTCTGTGGGGCGAGATAGATAAGTGTTTATGTACTAGTAATTGGATGAGATGATTGATTTAAGACTGTTGAGGAGCTGAGCAGGGCATGAATAAACCATGAGTCCTCTTCAAATTGTTGAAAACATAAAAAACCAAATGCATTCCCAAGACAAAGCACTGTTATTAGTGTATTTTATCTATTTATCTTGATTCATTTAGTTTAGAATAAAAAGAGAGATTTGGAGAGATATAGCACATAAGAATAACTCATTATAGAAGAAGAAACAATACATAAACTCATTATCACAAGAATCCCACAAAAATAGTTTTGAAACCTGGTTTTATTCCTTGCCAAACTGTTGATACAAATATATAATGAGCACCACTTCCACAAGAGTCCAACCTTTACAAATGATTGAAAAAAGACATCATATAGACATCAAAACCGTCTGAGCTATCCATCAGGGGTCGAATCCAAGAGTTAAGGAGCTGTTTCAACTACATCTAAACTAGGAACACGAAAATAGGTAGTGGAACAACTTGCCTCTAAAACCAAAGAAACTGATACATTTAGTTTTAAACCACTTTTCATTGATGTATCTATCCCCTCAAGTCATTTTTCATCACATTTACATCACATTACATCATTTACCATTACAAATTTACCAAGGATAAGAGAAAAAGTTAACTGGTAGTCGAACTGGGAGAAATTTTGAGTTTTAAGCAAAATTGACAAAAATTGCCCAATGCGCAGCGCCATCAGCCCAATGCACAACGCCGCTTCAAGCATGATTTTAGAGGCCTTCCACTCCACCAAATTAGTCCAGAGATATATTTTTGGAAAGCTCTTTGTGTGTAGTTATCATTTGACTCATCAAGAAAGTCATTTGGGCAACCAGGATAGGAGAAATCTTGATCTTCCCAAGGTCACTCTAGAGATGCATTAACTCTCTTGAGGAAACTGTATTTTTGACATTTCTCTAAAACCATGACACCTGTGTAAAAAGTGAAGAATATTTTTCTTCCTTGGCCTATTTTGGACAAAACACTCTCTCACTTTTTCCAAATTCATCTTTTATGCTCATAAACACAGTTTGAAGAAAAACCATCCCTTATGTGTGATGAATGACTTGTTCCTTGGAATGACTTCTCGACAAATGGTGGAGACCTGATGTTTGATGATATGAGATGGCCTCATTCCTTCTTATGTCTCTCTTTTATGAAACCAGCTCAAGAAAAAGATAGAAAAGATAGATCAACGCCTTAAAATTCAGCCTCTTCGAGGGGGCAACCACCTTTACATTACATAAATAAACAATTCTTGGATGATTCAAATGACAAAACCTCCTTTCTATATATAGGAGTCTAAGGA
>APFE030816671.1:83485-98500 GCA_000404065.3 Pinus taeda
AGAAGTTTCTAATTAAAGAAAGATAGAGACGAATTGCAGCAGGTGGTTTTCACCCACATTGGGTTTCCGCCTTATATCTGGTGTTCTTGTGTGTGATTGTCTTTCTGCTCTGTTTTACTGTCTTTGGTTATTGGTTATTTGATGCTGCATCTCAGATTAACAATCATCATCTGAAAGTTTAAGTAAATTAACAGTTTGCTCTGTATACGCAGTTTTACTTCTGAATAGTTGCGTATATACGCGGGTTGAATTAACTGAAGTAGCATATACAATTTGGTTTTTGGAAAAGGATTATTTGACTTGATAATACTGATTAACCCCCCCCTCTCAGTATTATTTCCAATACTATATTCATAAATAACATAGGACCAGATATGTGTTAACCGTACAAATGCATATATAAGCAAACATACAAGAATATGGAGGAAAACTTGAATAGCTTTATTAAGATCAAAAGTAGCAAGAGGATTACAACCATATGTTCTAACCCAACATCATCCTCTGGCAATAAATCCCTTCTTCACCTCAAGCAAAACTTAGATCACCCAACACTATGAAGTTTACACCAGAAAACCAAGATACAAGATTCTAGCCTCTGGATCTCTGTGATGAGGGATCCATATATAGATGATTGTAGGGGGGTGATTCATATTTTGGGGTCTTGATTAGTGTCCTCTCTCTGATAGTTCTTGATTCCACTTGGAGAATGATGATCTCTTACTCATCCCTGGTTGAAAGCGGAGAGGCAAGTGTCAGAGGGGAAGCTTCTGGAAGATTCCATGATCTTCCACCTCGCAATTTGTCCCTGCCATTTGTCCATTCCCAACCATCACACCCTACAGAGGGGCCATTTAGTATGCATTGCACCTTGTACACTGGGAAAGTGATATGCATCGCACCCTCTACACTGGGTTTTCAGTATGGTCCAATTTTGACCATTTTCGAGCAGTTTTTAGTGGAGAACTTCTAGGAGATGATGTAATCAGCTGACCTTGTTCCTTTAGGAAGTGAAGCAACACTTTTAGGGACTTAGGAGCCCTCATTTTATGGACATTTATGATTGGGGTTGTAGTGCCCAAAAATGTCTATAACAGTTTCTACATGATTTGTTGTTTATCTATATAAATAAACATTCAAGCAAATTGTCTTCTTCCACTCACAAATACTCTCTACCATTTGCAGGATATTGCAACAAGCTTTCTTGTATGTAAGCCATGTTATGATGTTAGTAGGTTAAGTGATAACTCTATTCCCTAGTAGGATCTCACATGGATTAGACTTGCTCTACATGCGTCTTGCTTTATTTTCACCACTACCCTCACATATTGGAAGAATGCGAAACCCAAAGATTTATTCATAAATTTTCCATTTCTTGCGAAATTATAGACGAGCTCATAATTCTATTGTAAATTTAGTGAAACATTACTGGAAGATGACTCTAAAAAAAAATTCCCAAGGATTCTAATAGTTGGTTGTATTAAAATACATAAGCATTTTAAAACTAACTGGTTGTATTAAAATAGCATTCAACTTACCATAAATTGTAATAAGTCTCATTCTGGATGGTAGAGTTCAAATGCGTAGCAAGCCATTAAACCCTAAGTTAAAGTGCAAATTTTAGCTAATATTCTCATGTTATTTGGAAAGCTCAGTTTTTATATGGTTGAAAATAAAAACTATGGATACGTATCATAATGAAAAAAAAAAGGATAGTTATCATAAAAAGAGTATGGGAAAAATGGAATGATTCGTTTACCTAGGTGCTAGTTCTAGATTTTTGTTATGCAATAAGTTAAGACAGAGTCAAAATAAGGTTTTCTTAGAAAACAAGCAAATAGGGTTTGTTTAAGATCAATCCAAAACAATGTTTGGTTAAGCTCAACATAAACCAAAGCACATATAACTACAATTTTACAGTCAATACAGAAACATATAAAGACATCACAACCATTAAAGAGAGAGTTAGGTAATGCTGGGCAAGGTGGTTAAGTTTGAGGATCACTACCCAGCTACCAAAGTCACATTTCAAAAAAGCCATGCACAAAAGTTATTATAATGGGACTAGCTCTGTTGCTAGGGTTACGTGTTGTTCACGATACCCAAGACGGGCCTAGCTAAAGCTTCACATTTATCCATGGCTTGTATTGAAGTATGAAATGAACTCCAAATCGAATGTGCGTGCAACAAAAAAAAGGGTTCTGGGCTGCTAATCTTGTGGCACAACATTTTGTTAGAAAAAGGCTACCATTTTAGTTAATTCCATAATAAAGATATAGAGGAGGTCTACCGAGTAGGCATTGACAATTCCATTTCCATTACTAGTTGCCTATGTCAACGAGGTGGCACACTAGAGGCTCTGTTTCCATGAAATATCGCTTCTTTGGTTGGGAATCAACATCAAATTTCTTCGACTCAGTGCCTTTTGAAGTTCGAAAGGAAATTCACACTCTTAAGGCAAAATAATTTGGGGAGCACTCATTCTATTCATATTCAAAGGTTATTTGAAGGGGCAATACAAATTGGGCTCCTGACCCAGGTAAAGGGAGGAAGAGATGACTATACTCTCTCCATTCAGTTGCAGCTCACAAACAAATGGTGAACCTCTTCCACATGGTATTGTGCTACAAGCAGGTAGACAATTACAACTTGTTCTCTCAACAGGAGGATATAAACATGATTATACGGGACATTTTCTATGATATGAATGAAACAATTGTTCATCTCTACAAAATGTAATGCTACATCATATCAAATTCAGATATTGACTCATAGGAACCCAAAAATGGTGAGGCGATCATCAATTTTGCTCCACTCAACATGGGTCATGCACCTCCTTCCAAGGATCCCTCAGCGATTATACTGGATGAATAAATTTACAAATGTTTCTACTTTTGTCTAGTCTCTCATCTATCTGACATTATAACCAACTCCTCTCTCTCTCTCTCTCTCTCTCTCTCTCTCTCCTCCTCTCTCTCTCTCTCTATAATATAATAATATATATATATATAAAAATAGAATATATATAATATAGATATAGTTCACTATTTCATTGTTAAGTCCTCATTTTAGCTGCCTACTACCAGTGTGTCAAAGGTTGATTAGTAGTTTTAAAATTTCAAAATTTTGGGAATATGGCAGGCAACCATGTTACTTTGACTTTTAAAATTTATCTCTGCTTTTGTCAGTAAGCTACTGGTCCTTAACTAGGTCAATGATGGTATTCATATGTAAATCATGGTCTTCAAGAAACATCATATGTAAATCTATTCTCCTTTTTTAATATTAATAGAAACCATGGAATGGATATTACACAAAAAAAAACACCCAAGAAGCTAAATGCTATTTATATGGCATATGGAGCCCATATTGTTCACATCATTTTCGGAAAGCCTGAGATCAAATCTCTTGTAACTTAGTAGTGAAATTCAGCTTCATTCTAGCTTCCCTTTCACCCAACTCCTAACCATATTCCATGAGTTTTTTTCTCTTTTTAATGGGTATGTTTTTCATATGACTGCTAAGGCGACTCGTTGCCCATTTCTCAGACCCGTCTCACTTTGTAATTTTGAAGGTTGAAATAGACGATGTAAATTTAGAGGGATTTCCTTCTTGAGAGATTGCATAATTCTCCATCAAAAGACAATTATTAGAAATTATGATTTGAACCGAATGGCAAGCAGTGATTGGTATATTATAAAACTAAAACGTTAATGCATTGTGCAGAGTGAGGAGGTGTGAAAGAGCTCCAAGAGTGGGGCTCTTTCACTCTTCCGCACTCTGCATAATGTATCAACATTATGCCCCCACTCAACTACATAAGGGATTTGGAACTTTGTTAGTTTTGGCATCATTGGGCATCGCAGTCGTAGTGTCAGTGTCAGAGCACTCAACGATGGAATGGCCATTCAGAAAACTATCCATTTTTTATTTTAAATTTATTTTATATCGAAAACAAAATATCCTCCACAAGGGGAATTCTGTCTCATTAAAGCTCACTCATCCAATTAAAAATTAGAAATAATATTTCCACAAAATTAAAAAAGTATTTTTGAATTACCCGAAAATATAAATATTCAACATTTTCCCAAAACTTTGGTTAAAATTGCAAAAACAAAATATAATGCAAAGTCAACGCACTTTGAACACAAGGCAAATGCTATAGTCCCTCGCAGAGCACAGACTAAAAATGAAGTGGGTATTGTGAATATTATTTTATGTTGGAGATTAAATATAAATGATAAATTAAAAATGAAATAGGTATTGTGAATATGACATATGAGAGCAGATTTTTAATTTTATTCAATTCAAAGGAAGGACATATAACATTTTTAAATATTTATTTTAAAAAACAATATTTAAAAATTTGTTTTAAATAAAATATTTATAAAGTATTTTAAAATATGGTTTATATGTGTAAACTATTTTTTTTTATAAGGGTTGTAAATTTTTCATTTATATGTAATAATTTTTGAAAGACAATTATCAATATATTGAATAAATATTATTTAATATTTTAATTTGAAAAAAAAAAAAAATAAAAATAATAATTTATTTATTTTACTATTATTTATATTTTATGTAATAAATATTTGTTTGATAAACAATAAAAAGTGAAAATTTCAAAACTACAACTTCGTAAATAATTATATGGTAAGTTGGAAAACTAAAATCTTGCATTTGCAACTTAGGACCTAAAAATAATTATGGTAAAGAATGGAAAATCCAAAAACAACTCATTATTTATTGCATTGAGAAATTAAAGTTTTTTTTGTTATGTTTCATTGTGTTTTTTTTCCTTAATTAAGTTATAATTTTTCTTTTTTTTTTAAATTAGGTCATTGGGGCTAGTTTGTTTATAGGATGGAAGAATTATCTACTCACAATGAGATGCTATTATCGGGATTGGGATGGTATCGATCTTGTTCTATCACCAAGATTGAGCTTGGGATCAATATCAATTTTTTGTTATCACCGAGATTTAGTTTGGGGTCGGTATCAATCTTTTGCTATCACTAAGATTTTGCTTAGGGTCATTTAGTATCACCAAGATTGGGATGTTATCGCTAAGATTGAGCTCATGAAGGTTGGTCAAGCTTAAATGTCCCTTGGGATAGTTTAATTCCCCTAAAGTGACTTCCATCCTTAACGCCTCCCCATGAGGTTGAACCTAAGATCTGGCAGGAACTAAACACTACTCAAACCAACTTGTCTGCACTGGGTTAAGTTTAATTTAGTTATTCTTTTAGGTGGTAAGTTGAACATGAATAAACATGGGATGTAAGAGCATGCACGTCTTCATAAGAGACCATAGGTTTACATCTAGAGGGGGTGATGTATATACACCTCTATAGATTGTAGTAGTCAAATTGTTACATGAAAGCTAGTCCTTTATCCCACAAACAAAGGAGTCTCATACACAATTTTGATGTTTAACTTTGCCGTAACTTTAATATAAAAAAATAATAATAATAATATAAAACTTTGTATTATATAATAAAATATAAAGAAGAGTAATATTTTTTTTATAATATTTATTTATGATTTATTAAATTAATTTTAACTTGAAAACTTGTTACCCAAAATATCTAAAAATTAAAATCACTTAATGATGATTTAGTGGTCATAATCATCTAAAAATGGTCACATCAAACTTAACATAGGTAGATTCGAATACATTGTGACCACTATTCTAATAATAAAATTTAATATAAATTATTAATTATTAATTATAAAACTTATTTAATCATAATTTAATTTATGAATATTAAATTGTTTTAATCATAAAGAAAAATATTTTATAATAATGAAAATATTAAAAATTAATAATATTACTATATAATTATTAATAATATTATTTATTTAACATATGTTTGATTTATGTTCACGAGGTTTTGAACAGATGGTGATCAGGTGTGTTCTTAAGACACTCATAGATGTTAAGTCGCTAGTTTAATTACCCACTTTATTTGGGTGTTACTCTTAGACATGAACATGATGTAGCCTCATCAATGTGAAGGATTTACAAAGACATTGTAATGTGTGGATTGTAGCTCTGAGGGTTTTGCAGACTTTCTGAAGTTCTGATTTTTGAGCGATCGCATCAGTCCCCCAGGGGGAGGGGAGATGCCCCTCCTATAGGACTGTTTTCAACAAAATGAGTGGTAAGACTAGCGGAGGAAGACAAGCATAAAGCGACAGAGGAGTAGAAGCAAGCCCTTTGGGAATTCTGACTAGTGACAGAGATACCCTCGTCCTGGGGGCACAGTGGAAAGCTTGCTTGAAGCTATGATGCTTCCTAAAGATGAGTGAAAACCCTAAATTTGTGATACCAAACAATCAGTTGGAAAAATCCTACTCTTTCACAAAGGATCACACTATAATCTACAAATTTATGGGCATTTAGCCTAAAGAACAAGACATCATCAACTAGATCTAATTGAAATGAAAACCCAAAGGGTATTTTGAGTTGAGGCTGCGGGACAAGGGTTTTTTCACAGTTATATTTGCAAATGTAGAGGATAGGGAAAGAGTTTTTAGGAGTGGACCCTATTTCATGAACAATACACGTATGTTTATAAGGTTTTGAGAGGAATGCTACAACTTGGATAAGGAGCAGTTCCTATCTACCCCGATTTGGGTTCATATTTTCTCCCTCCCAGATGATTTTTGGGAACCATATATCCTAGAAGGGATTGGAAATGCTATTTGGAACTTGTGAAAATCTCAGAGATCACAAAACAATGGAGACATGCTTCATATGTTTGGATCTGTGTCTATATGAACATCTCAAAACCTCTATCAGAGTCAATTGATATGGAATACCACGTTGAGATCTAGAAACAACCCTTAGACTACAAGCATGTACCCTTCAAATGCCACAAATGTCACAAGTATGGACACCTAATCAAGGATTACCCCCTTACATTAGTAGAACAACAAGTTATCCAAGGGCAAGAGAACTGAAACGTATTTCAGACGATCTTTCGAAGAAAAGGAGGCACAAATAGAGCATAGGGAGGGAGGCCCTCGACGAGATATAAGGAAAAATGTTCAACGGGAAACAAAGAGGAAAACCTATTTACAATTCTAGATCAAGAGGGGGACATTGCAGAGGCGACTCTAATGAAACAACCCCAATTGAGGAGCAAAATATGGAAGTGGAAGAACCGTAAGAGGCACCAAAAAAATCCTAGCCGAAGCATAAGCCCATGATGGATCCTGTATATTACTTAAATTTGAATGAACTACTGGTCAACATGTCTTCCATCCTAGGGGTGGAAGACTGACAAGACAACCTTAGCAGCGATGAGAATTTTTTTTAGACCTGGGCTCGAGTAGAGACCAAGGAGATCCCCGCAACTCAGCTCCATCACTTCCTTCACCTGTATGGTGTTTGGAGGAAATCCAACCCTAGTCTGGACAAAGTTTCCTCGAGCAACTTCGCATTAGAGAAATTTTGAGGTCTCAAATGGGCGTCCTAAGAAAAATGTACAAGAAAAATAAAATTTATAAGAACCAATAGGATTCAAGATGATGATGTCAACCATGGGGGATGATTCACCATTTTTGGAGTAAAAAAGTAAAAATATTAAAAAAAATAAAATAAAAAAAAGTTATTTTTTCAACTTATCTCCCTAAGGTTTTATTGGATGAAAATTTTAAGTCCTCATCCAAGGAGTACCCATGTTGCATACTTTTGACGGACCCTACTACACAAAAAATGAGAAATACATGAAAAAAAGTGATTGTAATCACATTTTTTCATGTATTTCTCATTTCTCGTGTAGAAGGGTCCATCAAAAGTAAGAAACATAGCTACTTCATTAATGAGGAATAAAATTATGCATCCAACAAGTGTTTCCACTCGAAATTTGAAAAAATCCATAGGTATATAAGTTGAAAATATGAGTTGAAAAAATAGTTTTTTTCCCCTCTAAAATTTGATGATGTAATCTAATCTTATTTTATTATATCAACTATTATTTTATAATTTCCTTAGGAGTCCCAGTTTAAACCTTAAAATTCCCCTAATGTTAGATGCAAAGGTTCAGTTCATCCGCACAAAGCCGAGGAACAAGCTACTAACAACCACAACCGGAAAGGTCACAAGAGGACCAAATAGATACTTAGAGAAACAAGAGAGCTTTTGTTGAATTATGGACAGATAAATAAGATCATGGAGTATTTTCTCCACTAAGAATCAAACAAAGCATGAAGATCATCTCATGGAACATTTGCGTCCTCAATTGAAAAGGTAAGCAAAGGTATGTAAAGGCCCGAAATGAGAAAGAGAAACCATCTATAGTGTTATTACAAGAAACTAAAGTGGAGAGTGCTAAGCTTGAGGATATCACAACGTGATGATGGAGGGGATGTGAATCGATGAGTTTGGATTCCAGTGGAGGTGCAGGAGGAATCTTCTTAGCTTGGAATCCTAGACGGGATACTTTTTAGGATTGGTTGGCCAACCCAAACACTCTGACTGGACACTTTTAGACTCTGGGATCTGGGGAGTGGTTGTGGATAACAATGGTCTATGTATTATCGACTCCTTGGGGAAAGGAGGGATTTATGAAGGAGATCATGGGTATTCATAGGAATATTGGTGGAGAAGGATGAATTTTAGGTGGACACTTCAAGTTGATTCAGAACCTAGAGGAAAAGAAGGGAGGGATTCATCCTCTGGATCCATGGGAACTTCTCTTCCAAGACCTGATCCAAGACTTGAAAGTTTTAGAGATTGACATAGTAGATTACTTATATACATGGAATGATTGACAAGGGTGAAAAAACCAGATAATGTGTAGATTGGATTTCTTCCTACTCTCTGAAGATATGATTGACCGAGATTACTTTTTAGAAGCGATAATTTTACCTAGCTTAGGACCAAATCATGGCTTATAAAGTTAGAAATTGATCTAAAGATGACCCCGAACAATCAACCATTCCACTTTGAAATCTTCTGGCTCTAGCACCCTAACATCCTCGCATAGCTAGAGGAATGGTGGATGGAAATTGAGGTGTTAGGCAGCAGTAAAATGAAAACAATGCAACTAAAAGTGAAGGAACTCAAGTTGAGGATTAAAAATGGAACATATCAGTATTTAGGGGTATCTTCCATGAGAAGAGGAAGTTGGAGGACTAGATGGAGGCTCTCCATGCCAACATAATCTAGGAAGGGAGGACTAAGGACATAGTGGCCAAGGAAGGAAGATTGCTCCATGAGCTCGAGTCTCAAAGAAAACAGGATGATGTATTCTGGCATGAGAAATCTAGAGTACAATGGCTTAGAAAGGGAGGGATAAACACATGTTTCTTCCACCAAAACTTGGTGAAATGTCATCATTACAATTACATCTTTGCCCTCGAGTCATCAGAGGAAGCCTACCTAGCGGAACATGAAGAGGTCGAGAATGAGTTGATAGCGTATTATTGGGAGCTTTTGATTGATGATGGGTAGGATAGATTTGATTCCATTGCCAAAATCACCTGCCATATTCCACATCTAATTACCTTGGAAAAAAAAGGGGGTTTAATGCATGAAATATCCTTAACATAAGTATGATAGGTTGTGGAGGAAATTCCTAGTAATAAAGCCTTCGACCTAGATGGGTTCACCACATACTTTTTCAAGGCCTTTTGGTCCTTCATCGAGGAGAGGTGCATCCAATGGTGGAGGAACCTCACAAGTTCCAAAAGGTATGGTCCAAACTAAATGTTACTTATCTTACTTTAGTCCCCAAAAAAATCACTCTGATGAAGTGAGAAAATTTAGACCTATAAATTTATGCAATGTTATCTACAAGATGATATCATCTATTCTTGTCAAATGTTTAAAGCCTCTTCTAAAGAACCTCATCAATCTAGAGCAAAATGGTTTTATGGAAGGGAGACAGATCGTAGATGGTGTAATTACAACCCAACAACTATATCACTCCTTGAGAAAGCAAAGGAAGTTAGGGATAGTAGTCAAGTTCGACCATTAAAAATCCCATGATCAGCTGAATTGGAGGTACCTTCTAAGGGTCCTTGTTGCCTATGGGTTATTTGAGGAATGGATTAGGTGGATCTAATCCTTGATCCCTACCCCATTTGTCTCTATCCTTGTTAATGTTTCCCCCCTAAAAAATGTTTAGAGTATTCTATGGGCTCCGAAAAGGATATCCTCTATCCCCATTCTTGTTTATATTGGTAGCAGATGGTGTGGGCCACCACACTAAAGTGACAATCGATCAGGGCCTTCTCAAGGGATTAATATTTTGGGGTCAAGAATTTTTTGTCACTCACCAACAATTTGTCAATGAAACCATGATGTTTGGGGAACCTATGGTTTAAGAGGCTCATGAAGTGAATCAGGTTCTTATAGACTTTCAAGACGCGTCAGGCACCTTTATTAGTGGAGAGAAATTGTGCATATTCTTTTTCAATACCAATGGGTTGGTCCAATGGCACTTAGCTAGAACGTTGAGTTTCCAAATTGGATCCCTTCCGACAAAGTGTTTGGGAATTCTCCCAGTGGCTAATTCCTTCAGGGTGTCTTTATGGTCAAACGTAAAGGAAAAAAATTCTAAAAGATTGATCAACTAGACATTCGAGGCCTTGAACTTTCCAAGTAGAACTATCCTTCTAAAATTAGTGCTAGAAGCTCTTTTAAATATATCAACTTTTGGAGTTGTTAGCCCCCAAAGTCATTTACCATGATATACCAGCTTTATTTCATAGATTCCTATGGCAAGGGACAATGCAGGAAAGAAAATGGAACGTAGTCACCTAGGAAAAAGTATGTTGGCACAAATGGGGAGGGGGTCTTGGAATGAGAGACCCAAACCTTATCAATAAGGTCATGGGTGCAAAAATCTGGTGGTAATGTCTGCAATGAGGACAAGAGCTATGGAAGCAGATTTGGCATAGAAAATATTGTCCAGACTTAGGTCAGGAAGAGATAATGAGACACCCTGCATGGAAAGAATGTTCCTCAATCTAGAATCTAGCAAGGGCTTAGAGTGAGTTCATAAGAGAACACATGTTCTAGGAGGTCAAGAATGGTCATAGGGCTAGATTTTGGGATGAATCTTAGCATCAGTTCCTAAAGCTGGATGACTATGAGGATTTATGAGATATCAAGGTGAGTTTGGATAATCAAGTAGCAAGGGTGGTAGTGGAATATTGGAAGGAAGAGTCAGCCCTAGGCTAGTGGAGGTCATGGAAATATAAAACCAATTGTAACATGGAGGTATCGCCCCATGGTTGGAATGGATTTTTTTCTACCCTAAACGACTGAAAGATTCAAGTTGCAAAGGATCAAGATAAAATTCATCAGGGGCATGAATCCCTAAGTACATTTTCCATCAAAGAGGCGTACAGTCTACTTGCAAACCATAAGGAACTGCCTAAGGAGCCTTATTTGTGGCACGTTTGGGGAGGTAGAATATGGCCCAAAGTTGTTACATTTCTATGGTTGATTAGGCATCAAAGTATCCTCAGATGCAACCTTCTGAGGCAGAAAATTTTCAAGGGTCCATCTTGGTGTTCTATCTGTCTGAGGGATGAAGAAAACATGGAACACCTACATAACACATGCAACCACATGGAGAGGCTATGGAAAATATTAGACAACCATTTTGGCCAGTTGGATAGGTCCCCGAACAGCCTAAGAGAAACCTTTGAGGCATGGCAGCCATCCCCTTTTAAAAATCCCATAGTTAACCGAGCTTGGTCCCTGATTCAAGGATTTCTGTTGTGGAATATGTGGAAGGCCTAGAACATGTTGATCTTCAAGAATGGTAACATTTCCAGAGACGAGGTTTAGTAGAGAATGTTTATGAATATTAAACAATTGATATTGGTGGCGAAATGAGGGGAGGAAGATTGGAAGGCAGAAGGGGAGGAAGCCTGAATCTTGAAAAATCTAGAACTCTCTCAGAATATGGTTTGTCAGCCCCAAGATTCCTCTCTAAGGTCTAGAGCTTCATCCCCCGTAGGGTTCACTTTCCCTTCTAAAGGGTTCATAAAATTAAATTTTGATGGTGCCTCAAAATGCAATCTAGGTCTAATAGATTTTGGAGGCATTTTCCGAGATGAGAATGGTAGTCCTTTGGGCTTATTCACGGGCTATTGTTATTTCAACAACAAAAATGTGGTGGTGTTTAGATCTTTGGAAAGGGGCCTCATCTAGGCAAGGAAAAAATATTTTTTTAGGATGCATATAGATGGGGACTCCCACTTAGAAATCAAACTGGCCCAAAGGCCCCTTGATGGTTCCCCAATTCAAAAAGTAATAAATATTTAGAAGCTGGATATTTTAGCTAATAGAATTCAAACCCTGATGCTATATTTTCCATATGTCATCACTTCTTACTCGCTTAGAACAAGGAATAAAGTGGCTGATCTATTGGCCAACTTAGGGACTTAGGATGTGAATCTTTCCATAAGCCAAGATTGGCCCTAGATGCTTCCATGGCTTGGGTGGATCAACTAATCCAGGTTGTAGAGAATGATGTAGAGACCTCATTGGGGGTGACCGACCCAACGTTAGTGAGTTCTGGTAGAGGGGATGTGAAGATACCGAGAGCAGGTATGTGAGATTATAATAATTGACAAGGGGAAGTGGCATGATAAAGGTCGATCATCTAAAAAAATTGGAATCCCAACAAGCGCTATAATAAGGAGGGATGTTTTCTTGTTGCAATGTTTCTTTGCGGTTATGAGAGTGTTGGAGGGTGGTGGAATCATAGCGGAGTATGCATAGGCAGGCCGACTATGCATGCCCCTTCTCTCATGGTCTTTTCACAACGACATTAGTGCGGGTTACAGGGATGGCAGATTGCTTGGATGTAAAGGTCTAAAATGTTGGGTGTGGGATCCTAATGAAGGGTGGTGAGACAATTCTAGGAGCGGTTGGTCGACGGAGGGTCATGGTGAGTAGTTGGAGTGTTGCACTATTACAAGATAAATTCACACTTGGACGAGCTCAAATAGAGGTGTGGTAAGTTCAGTTGTTTTGCCTCCCCCCATTTGGCTCGGCGTGGCCTTTAATAGAATTACAATGTTTGTCTATTATGGTTGGGATTTTTAGTTGAAGTGTTTCAAAGTTCTACCGAGAGGGGCAATTTAATTTCGGTGTTTTGAGTTTGTCAGGGATGTTGAGAGGCCCAAGGATTAGTGGTTCCAGTCTTGCAATAATAGTTGGTATTTATATCCATCTCTGTGTGAGTAGGGTCATCTAGGCCTCTGTGGGACATAGTGACATCGTATTAAAACTCCCTCTCTGGTGTGGAGTCATCGCATGGTGGTATTGAATGCGGAAATTATTTCTCAAATTTGTGGGAAGGATTCCTTTCCTGTCGAAGGTAGGCAGGTTTGGTCTCAGGTTATGTCAAGGTGGTTTATCTTTGAGTGAAAAATGCTTCTCCAAAGGGGTCAAGCTAGGCATCTTGGGGATCCCCGTGGATATGCTCAGGCTCAAGTTGGCAGAGTGGCTACTAAGCTTGGGGAGGAAGATAGTGCATTAGATGATGAAGTTGCCCAAGAATTTGGGCCAGTTCCTAAACCAGCAACCACCCTTCCATATTTGGAATCTATTGTTGGTTAACTTCACACTTTCATGGAAAATATGGAAGAATTGTGGCATTAGTGGGATGGTGACAAAATGAATTGATTTCTTTTTTGAACAACATCCAACACAATCAGTAGGTGATGATGGAAAGGTTGGATTCAATCTGGCAAAACCAATGATGCACGATGGAGCGACAAGACTGAATTGAAGGAAGAATCAATTATTTGGAACACCATTTTCATGAAGGAAAGTGTACCTTAGACCCCCTTAAAAAAATGGGAACGACTTGACTCCTCCACGAAATTTTTATTGATGGTTGGTTTTGTATGTGTACTTGATGTTTTCTGGTGCCTATATGCTTTTGTGTTATTCTCTTAACCTGCAAATGATACCCAAATACAAAATATGCGAAGAAAAGATACCGAGAACACAGAATATGCAAAGAAAAGATACCCAGAACACAGAATAGCAATGATTTTATTGTTCATAGAGTAATGTTCACTTGCCTCTTCGAGGGGGCAACCTCCAATAGAGCAGAGCTCGATTACAAGAATAAGACACGATGCTCCTCGCAGGGAGTTTCTATCCTTTATATATGACTCCTATGATTAATACCATGGGTCAATACTGCTTATTACTAATACCATCTATCTAATACTACGGCCCATTTGGAACTAACTGTGGTTCCTTTATTAATTGCGGATTAACCACTTACAATTATTAATATGGGCTTTATTGACTCTTGACTATGACGTGGTCCCATTACATAGATAAGGGGGTTAGGGTTGGGACCCTAACATGCCCACCCCCTTAAGACTAGCCTTGTCCTCAAGGCTGAAGCTGCGGAAACTACTGCAGAATAGTGGTTGGCTCCCAAGTTGCGTCTTCTGGAGAGGTGTCTTTCCATTTGACTAGGACTTCGTTAATCATGCGGCCGCGCAGTTGCTTGACTCGTGTGTCGAGGACCTGTTCCGGTTGAAGCCAGATGGGTCCTTCTTCGTCTAATTCGGATAGACTAGTCTGAATTCTGCAATTGTTCCCAATCACTTTCTTGAGGCATGAGACATGAAAAAATGGATGGATTTTTGCAGTAGGTGGCAAAGCCAACTTGTAGGCCACTTCCCCAATGCGTTGAAGTACTTGATATGGTCCGTAGAATTTGGGAGAGAGATTCTGACATACCTTGTCTTTGAGTGATGTTTTCTTATATGGTTGGAGCTGTAAAAAGACCTAATCCCCTTCTTGAAATTGGCGCTCTGAGCGATGCTGGTCTACCTGTTGCTTCATGCGATTCTGAGCTTGATGAATATTCTCTCGAAGATGGGCGAGCATAGTTTCGCGGTGTTGTAGGAGTTGATCCACTGCTTGGAATTTTGAGCATCCCTTGAGATACGAAGTAGGTGAAGGCGGGAGTTGACCATATACTGCTTCATAGGGAGTCATTTTGGTGGTGGCATGAT